>JBDJHY010206779.1:0-11505 GCA_039654485.1 Withania somnifera | reverse complement strand
ACCCATTATCTTCTCATTCTATCCTTCTTTTAGCCTTCTCTTCAATTCTTTCTCACTATCTTATCTCATCAAAAATGCTTTTCTCACATTTTTGTTTTCATGTTATATCGTCTTTTTGTTTCATAATGCTTTCTCCTTTTCTTTATTTTCTTGTTATATCACATTCTATCCAAGAGGGCCTCCTTACCATGCTACTATCATTGGTCACCTTTTTCTGCTAAACGTTCCTTTATTTAATTTTAGCAGTTCAACCCATAGTCTATGCTACAATGCTGAAGGAAGCAGGGTGCATAAAAAAAGCTAGAGGTTCAATAAAAAGGATTAGAGAAGAATTATTGCTACCAAAGAATAGGAAATAGGCTCGAAGGATAACTAGCGATACAATATTTGAGTAGGCTAAAATGTACAAAACAAAGCAAAGAAGACCTATATAATATTCCAATACGAGAAATGTTCCATTTCTTTTCAATAACATTCAAGTCAAGTTCTAGACTAAAATACACACATGGAACATGCAAGACAACCTCACCTCACATGACATATTGGTTTGACTAATGTTACACAATAATTGATTTACAATCATGCACAAATTGAATGGTTTCCCATTATTAAGCCCAATTTCCAATTGTGTCAAGTTTTATATTGTGTGTATCCCTATCCAAGTATCCTACTCATTATGCTTAAATTTGTTTCTTGGTTCAAAGGTGCTTAAGTCCCAAAGTCCAGCACAATACCAAGTGAAATTAGTATTTCCAAACATTATAGGGTTCCACCTAACTTTAATCCTACATGACTAGTATTTCCCTCAAGACGGTCATCATTCATCCATCATCGGGAGACGTCTCTACTCTATGACTAAAGGGAAAAAAAGGAAAGGAAAAGAAACCTAAACTATTCCGCATCAACGGGACTATCCTTAAAAAAGAACCGGAAAGAAAGCTAAGGAACCTCAGAAATTAAAAAAATATAGTAACTTAACAAATTACTACCAAAAAGAACATAACCAACAAAACACCAAGGAAACATCTAGCCCCACCCCACACTTAGAATCAAGCATTGTCCCCAGTGCACAAATCATAATAAAATGTGGCTAAAAAGAACTCCCTTTTTATTCCTCTAGATTATTTGGGTCTAAATTTTGGAAGTTACCTTCATCCACAGCAGGGTCATCCACATCTGCTCCTACCATAACAGCTTCATCATCCGTATCCTCTTCAGCATCAGACTCATCCTGTACATACTCATCTTCGGTAGGTACATCATCATTAGTGGGCTCTATAAAACCTAGCCTAATCTTGTACATGGCCTTGGCATGAGAGTTCATTGGATATTCATGGTGCACAGTGTTAATTTCTTCCTCCAAAGTAGGCCTATAAACCAATTTTCAGCTTTAGCATCTCAACTCCATAGATGAAGCCAAAATAACTTTCATACATAGCATTTCTCTCTTGCTGGGTCAATTTCTGGCCTCCAACCCCTCGTCCACCACCTTGATTTTTGTTACATCAACAATCTTTATAATCTAAGGACAAATGTAGTCTACAAGATCTTCCTCCACACTTTGATTTCTCAGAAACCTAGTCATCGGGCCATCAAAGCTATATCTCCAGCTACGATGGTACCTTGCCCTTTTCATTGCAGCTCTAATCACCCCCACCAATATTTATCTCCATGCCCGTCATGAAAGCATACACAAGGCACACCTGACTCCGTATGAATGTGTTGTAGTAATTAATAGGCATAAGGCAATGGTTGAAAATCTTCAACTAACAACGAGTTTTCTTGTTGAAGTGTGAGAATGGGAGGGAGTGTGGAACTGTCCCTCTGCACCTGTCAATAATCTTGCCTTTGAGTTTATGACACAGAAAGTGTGGCATAATTGTTTGTATGGTGGATGCTTCCATATGTTGCAAATAGGTACCATGTCACTCTTATCATTGGTATTCAACAAGTTATTGACAAACGCATTAGTCAACTAAAATGCGTGCCCCAGTACTTTAATTTCATCACTCTCCCTCGGGTTCTAGTTGGCATAAAATTCTCTAACCAAGTTAATATTGCATTCACCATGTTAATCAAATATAAACTCTAGTTCCAACTATTACATGCAAATTAAGATATGTAGGAACTCAATAGTTAGTCTTGCTTTGACAATCTTCTCCACTGGGAGATACCTAGTACACAAGTTCTTCTTGTACCAATTTTTACCCGAGTCAGCCACCGTTGCAATACCAAATCTTCTATGCCTCACTCTGTAGGGTTCCATAAGGGGTGGCTCCTTAGAGGAGGTGCTTATTTCTCTTTTCGTACTCAGACGGATCGAACTTGAACCAACCATAGTTACCTTGCGAGCGGTGACTGTTTTGGCTGGTTTAAGAGGCATTGTCCTATCAAAAGAGCAACACATATCAGGCTAGCCAACTAAAAAATATAAGACAACATAAAGGGGTGGTGAAAACCACCCCACACGTAAGATTTAAGCACATCACAACCTATACTCAATATACAAGGTACTCAAACTTCCCTCATCTATTATAATTTAAGCCAAAGTTGTATATGCATGCTCACAAGTCATTTCATTATTCATCATTTACACACGGCTATTTTACATGTATTAGCACTAGCCCACAATATCACATTATTTCCACTATCCACCACACTACATATACATGAGTGATGCAATATACTTTACATGGCACAAAAATTTTGGGTAGTGTGAACCACCCCACACTCAATTCGCTAGCACATCACCACCTTAATTTATAATTCGAGGTAATCAGACTTCCCTTTTATAACTTTTATAATCGAATTTGCAATTGCACTAGTGCACTATTTTCAAAATCATAACATCAACAAGTAAATGCATGGCATGTTCAAAGGGTGTTAAAAATAAAATTACAACTCCTTAGACTGAACAAACTAAATACAAACACAAACTATGTACATATAATCCATGGGAGCCTCATACTCAACACCATGAACAACCCATCAATATATCAAGAAATATCATTCCCAAAGCATAAAATATTCACCAATATCAACTCCCCAAAATTGAGTTAACCAAAATTTCATCTTTAACATCTTCCATGGAAACTATAATGGTGGTTCATCAACTTCATGTTTTATGCTCAATACTTGCCAACGAAAGCTAGAAATAGTGTACCCATATGACTAAACCCAAGAGAGATTAAGCAAAAGGGTTGAGAAAAATTACTCAAAAGGAAGAACCTTGAAGATTAATGGAGCTTCTATGAGAGAGAAGAGAATAAGACAATATTTTTTAGAGGAGAGGGGTGATACAGGGTATAAATGAGTAAGAAAGAATGAGTTTTCTTTGTATTTAAATAGCCCACCAGGGTCAGGTTGACCCGGTAGGCCAAAGCCCAATATCCAGCAAAATGGCCTCTATCATGACATGTCTGAATTGTGATAGAGGTCACCCTAAAGTAGTTTTTCATCACGATACACATCATGTTGTAATGTGTATCGTGATTTAACTTTTGTCTATCTAGTGGTCAATCATGATATACATTATGACGTGATGGCTATCGTGATTGATCCACACTTAGTTTATTATTATATTTTAATTCTTTTCATTATTTTTCTCCATGGAACTTACCCTCACGCCTTCATAACTCTATGTACCTAAAAAATCAACACAAAGTCGTCAAAATACACTAAAAAGGAATACAATATTAATCACAGGTTGCCTCCCGAGTAGCACCTTATTTAGCATCGTGCCACCATCCAACTTAAACTCATGTATCTACTATGTTGATGGATGTCTCCTCGCGATCAACACTATGACAATAATGCTTGACCCTCTGTTTGTTGACCAAAAGTATAGTTAGACTTGTAATCCTTAAGCTCTACTGCTCTATGCTTAGTACACTCACTACAGTGAATGGCCCTATCCATTTGGAGCGTATCTTTTCCTGAAATAGCCTCAACCTTGAATTGAAGAGCAACACTTATTATTCGGGTTCAAACTTTCTCTCCACCAGATTTTTGCCATGCCATCTCTTGGTCTTCTCTTTGTACAATTTCGCACTCTCATAAGGATTGAGTCAGAACTCCTCAAGCTCATGCAATTGTAATATTATTCTCTTCTTGGCTTTTATGAAGTCAAAGTTTAACTTCTTTATCGCCTAATATGCTCTATGTTCCAACTCTACCGGTAAGTGACAAGCCTTTCCAAAAATTAACCGATATAGTGAAGTACTAATGGGAGTTTTGTATGCAGTTCTATCAAGCTTCTCGGCCCAATCTTTTCATTGCACATTCACAGTGTTCTAGAGAATTTGCTTGATCTCTCTATTTGACACCTCCACTTGTCTGCTAGTGTGGGGTTGATAGGCAGTAGCTACCTTGTGTATCACCCTGTACTTACCCAATAGAGCCTTAAACCAAGAATTGCAGAAATGTGACACCTCATCACTAATGATAGCTCATGGTGTTCCAAATCATGTGAAGATATATTTTTTTACGTACTTAAGTACTACTCTCGCATTATTTATAGGTAATGATGTTGCTTCCACCTACTTTGACATATAATCCACTGCTACAAGGATATACTTATAATCATGATATAGAGGAAAGGGTCCTATGAAGTCGATGCCCTATACATCAAAAAATTCAGTTTCAAGAATATTTTTCAGAGGGATCTCATGACGTCTTGAAATCGACCCCATCCTTTGATATTGGTTGCACTTCCTAACAAAAGCCATAGTATCTCTAAATAATATCGGCCAGAAAAAGCCTGATTTAAGTACCTTATGTGCCGTGTACTCTCCTCCAAATGCCCACTATAAGGTGAAGCATCGAATTTTTCCAGGATGTCACCCATCTCGCACTCTGGCACACACTTTTTAATAAGTTGATCTGACCTTTTCTTATCCAAGAATAACTCATCACAAAAGTATAATCTACAATCATAACTTAATCTTTTTTTCTGCTGACTAATGGCTCTAGGTGAAAAGACTCTGCTCACCAACACTTCACTATATCCACATACCAGGGAAACTTTTATGCAGTTATATTCATCAACTATTCATCTGGGAATTCCTCTCTACTCTGACTTTGCTCCTCAATATGTGAATGATCATCCAACCTAGACATATGATCAACAATCTGATTTTCACAACCCTTATGGTCATGAATCTTGAGGTCAAGCTCTTATAGTAATAAGATCTACTGAATCAAATGTGGCTTTACGTCTTTCTGATTAAATAAGTATCAGATTGTAGCATGATTCGTATACACTATCAATTTAGTGCCTACCAAGTATGCTCTATATTTGTCAAAATGCATAGACCAACACCAACATCTCCTTTTCAGTGACTATATAATTAACCAGAGCCATATCAAGAGTCTTTCTAGCATAATAGATCAAGTGGAAGTTCATGTCTATCCTCTATCCCAGAACTCCCCCCACAGTAGTACCACTTACATCACACATTAACTCAAAGGGTAGCTCCCAGTCTGGAGAAATGAGTATAGGTACCTCAGACAGTTTCTTCTTTATTTGTTCAAAAGCTTTCAAGCCCTCAATTGAGTACTCAAATTTTGCATCTTTTTCTAATAATCTGCACAGGTTCCTAGAGATTTTTTTGATCTGAATAGGCCCGGGCTAGACTTAAGAGACAAATCATGGAAGACTTGTTTGAGAGGTGCGAGCTATGAGCGCTTCAAGGATTCCTTTGATAGATTTGAAGACCTTATTTAGTGCTTCTCAGGATAAAAATAATGTGTGGTTGGTCGCTTAGGAGCACTTGATGATAACACCCATGAAAGGCACCAACCATACTAAATCGATACTTGATGGTCTATCCAAACTGCCTAAGCTATGGACTTTACGGATGTACCAAATGCGGAGAATGGTGTAGGGAAGCTTGGAAGACAAATTGGTGCTCAAATTGAAAAGGCCCGAAGTATGGGGCTAATTTAGCATTATGGGTCACTTTTGTGCCCAAGTGTAATAATGGAACTTAGGCTCTCTATAAATAGGTAGTGTTTCAAATTGTTATAGGATGTTTCTTGACTTGAATATGATGAGTTAATTCTTGTGAGTTTTCCTGTCCCTTTGGTGGGGATTGTAAAGCTTTTAGCAAAGCATGATTTATGCAGCGTAGAAATGGTAGTTTCGAGTGACTCAATTTCCTTGGGGTTTCTATAAGAGTTGTATGCTTGATTCAGATCAATTGAATGGATCTTTGGTTTTGATACACCCTTAGATTATGCTTGATTTCCTTTTTTAATGTGTAACTATCTAACCTCTATCTTTTATTGCTTTTGCATATCCATTTTCACATCATCTGGTGTCAGAGCCACATCAAATTTTATTCTTACGAAATTCATCTTGGGATTTGATATTGTTTGAGTAACAAAATAGAAAATATTCAAAAAAAAAATTACTACAATTTTTTTGTTGTTTCTTGTTTTTGATACTAGATTCTTGTTCCCTAGTATCAATTGAGTCATAAACCGAAGTTTTGAGTCATTCTGGGTTGGTTTGATCTATCAACCATTGTTGGGTTTTGAAAGTTTGAAGAAATTGAAGTGGGCCATTGATTCTGGGTTGTTTTGGAGCTAAAAAGTGTTGGGGGTTTGATTTCTAACTCATTTGGAAGTTAATTCTCAAGTTTGGAGTTGAAATCCTTGAGGTTGATTTTGGTGTTCTTCATGAACTTGAAGAACTCATAACTGGGTTTTAATTTAGTAGAAGATTTGTTCTTGGAATCGTGTTAAAAGTTGTTGGGGTTTGTTCCTTTCATCAAGGGGAACATGAATCCCAAGTTTGAAGGGATTCCGAGTTCATTTTGTTGAAGTCCAAAATTTGGGTGTCATTTGTATTTCGAATTTTGTTCTTCAGTTTAGGTATTTATTTATTGATTTTGGATCTCCTAAAGTATTAAAAATGTTTATTATATTGAAAGGATCTTGGTGATCAAGTTTTGAGAGATTTGAGTGAGATTTGAAGAACTTCAAAGCTTGAAGCTCACCTTCAATGGTGTTCTTGAAGTTTTGAAGAGGGTTTCATATAGGTATTTGATTTGGGACGAATCTGACAAAACAAATTAGTGGGGTTTGTTCCTCAACTCAAAAGGATCTCGTGGTTAAAATTTGAGATGATTTGGATTTCTTTTGAGGGATGTTGGGTTTTTGAATTTCAAGAACTTGTTCTTGATATTCTTGGAGCTTCAAGTAAAGAAGATAATCAGAAGGTACGTTTGATCCAAATCGGATTTCTCAACTTTGGAATTTCTTGTTTGAGATTTTGAGAATTGGAGTCTACAATTCATTAAAATCCTAGAAAACAAGTTTCACCCCATTCAGGAATGCTTTGGGTGATTTTAGTTTTTGAGTGTTCTCGGAGGACATTCATACATTATTGAGTGTGCTCATAATTTTTTTGGAGTTTATTCCCTTTTTGAAGTGAAATTGATTGAGAAAAGTGTTTGGTATTGATGTATTTTCGTGATTGAGCAAAGCACCCAAGGGTACCAAGGGAAGAACGTTGAACTAAGTATCCCGCATCTGCCCCAGGTAGTCTATCTAGGATGGTGGTGAACAAAAAGAGGGATGACAGTACCTCCCTTAGGGACGGTGGTCTTCCCTAGGACTGTGGTCAACTGTCTGGGCTCCAAATGTTTTTGTTGAAAACGGTGGTCTAAATCTAAGGAAGGTGGTCACTTTGAGCCACCGCAAGAAGGGAAGCCGGTCACTAGTCTTTTTGAAGGCTCCACACTACCTTGGATGGCGGAGGAGGTCCTTAGATGATAGTCTGCCCTTGTCAACGGCGGTCACCACTAACTCGAAACAGCCAAATTGTGTTCTCAACACCTTGGCAACATCTCAACCCAACTCGATTCAAATTTCCCCCGAATTTAAGTTTCTTCTTCCGTTCTTATCTCTTATTAGCTAATGTTGATTAATATTACTTCAAGATAATTAGTTATTAGTTTAATTCTAGATTTTTCACTTCTTTCATACATAGTTTTCCTTCAAGCTTTTCTAGTTTTGTTTTCTAGACTTTTTTTCTTCTTATACATAGTTTTTCTTTTAATTCTTTGTATGTCAACAAGAATCCATTCTGACCCGGAACATTAATTGACACTTGAATACTATCGGATCGATCTAGGTTCAAACCAAGTCGAGCCAAACTTGTGAGGTATTCAAAGAAAGATAAAGAGTGTTGGTGAGGATTTTTGCTATTAACATTGTTTATTTGTTTTGTAGGTACATTTGTTTTTGTTTTGTAGATATAAGGAGATGCCGTCTATAGATTCTTCTTGTGGTGGCTACCACATAGGTTACTTTGAGTGTAGTAGCAAAGGCTATGGATACAACTATGATGGAGCTTATTGCGGCTATGAAAATAGCCATGGTCATAAGACATATGATAATGAGAGCTACTATTCTGGAGAATGTTATGATGAGAATGATGATCATTGCTCTTATAAGGGGTATGAGGATCCATGTATGGATTCCTATGATGATGGAGAATTAAGTGATGACTCCTACACTTCCCAAACCATGAGCATGTTAGCGCGAGGTATAGTCCTAGTCCTACTCTACAAGATAAAGGCTATGAGGAGAGTTCTCCTAAAGTTAGTGCAATTCTCTACACTGAGTCTAGAGGATATTCTTATCCTATTTCGAGGGGTAAGAGTATTTATGCTAGAACAAGTGGAATTCATCAAACAGGAAGGAGGAGAGTTTCATTTTCTGTACCTATGGAATCCCCATCCTATACATCTTATGACGAACCACAAAGCTTGGTATATGTAGATCGTTATGGTCTTCTCACTCTCCCAATATTTAAAGGAAAATGTGACCCCAAAACCTATCTTGATTGGGAATTGCAATGTGACCAAATTTTCCAAGGTAGAAATATCGAGGAAGGTAGGAAGTTGTGTAATGTTACTAGGTACATAAAGGGGGAAGCATATCAATGGTAGGTAGAGAAGGTTTCCCGTAGGACCAATCCCAATTGGAGATGGATTAAAGAGAAAATGAGATCCAAATACATTTAGGAAGGTTACAAAAAGAGCTACAATAGGGATACTAGAAGACAAGTTCCTACAATAGAGATTTGTGGAACCATGTGATTTGAACTTTCCTTCGATTGTAGTCTCTATGCAAACTATATCACACCATCTACCGTGGAGTACCTAAGGTTAACTCTAGTTTCCAAGAAATATCCATATGTCAAGGATGGAACAAGGTTACAAAGTGTGTGAAAGTTTTCTTTTGTTGCGATGGATACCGAGAAGAGGTATGGTGTGATGTGGCTCCCTTGAATTATGGCCATAAGTGTTTAGAGACACTTGGTTTAAAAAATGAGGGATCCCAAAGAAATACCAATATGGCCGTGAGATACTTTCCACTTCCCTAACGCAAATTGAGAGAGAAAAGATCGAGAGGAGTAAGGGAGTGCAAAGTGGTAATCCAAGAGAGGAAAAAGGAGAGGTTGTATGGAGTGATGTGAGAGGGTTGCCACAAACCCAATCTAACCCTTCTTGTTCTTTCCCTTCTCTTAATGACTCTTTTGTAGGTACAAATTTGGCAAGTGAAGCTTTTGACATGAAGCCTACAATTGAGGAAATAAAGAAAGACCTAGCCTTGGTTTGAACATAAAAATAGTTATGAAAATGGTAGAGGCTTAGAAGCACCAAGGTAAAAGAGAATCTTCCAGTGGTCTTAAAGGTACAAAAGTAATCTTATCACTTCAAATGTTGTAAATGAGCATATTTTTAATTTGAATGCTAAGTGTTAGTTTGTATTTGTATGAGCCTAATGATTCCTTACCTTGCCATCACTACAAGTTGAGGTCGTGGAAACACTAGTTAATCCTACAGATGACCGAATTGATTTTTCTTGAAAGATCGATTTGTGGTCCACCTAGTGTTGCACAAGCTCATTGACTAATGGTACGTTGTCAAATGACTCATTGCCATATAGTGATACTATCCTTGTTGAGGATATACATACACTAGTTGATCCTAATGATGACGGGGTTGACTCTCCTAGTGAGATCAATCCAACTCCACCTAGTGTTCTTACATGTACTCTTGACGATAGTCTATATCTTGTGGTAATGGTGACAGTGATGGTCAACTTGATCCTAAATATGAACTGCTAGTTGAGGATATTTGTGGTGTGCTTAGTGAGCCTCCGATTAGTGTTGATGATAATAAGGTTGATCACGTGATTTGGAGTGATTCTTTGAGCTTGTCAAATATTATAGATCCTATTTCTAGTCTTTCTTATCAAAATCATGTGCTTAATGATGTGTCAAGCATTGATGTTTACCTTCTTGGTAATGAACTTGCATGTTTCGAGTCTCCTTCAATAATTAATAGTTCTTTCTTCAGGTATAACATCTTGTTTGAATTTAATGATGAAATCATTCCTTGTGGAACACCTAGTGGGATACAATATGATGATGATGTGGAAAATTTTCTTGAGGATTTCCATATTTATGAGAACCCACTATGGTGCGAGAATATTCCTTCCGAAGTTGGAAACCTCTTTGATAAAGATAGAAGTACACTAAGGGGTACGAAACTTATTAAGGGAGGAGAAGGTGTTCGTTCCTAATATGTTTCTTCTTCCTTGAGTGAACCTAATCTTGATGGCATGTATGATGCTATTGCAGTGGATAGTTGTTATATATTCGGGGACACCGAATATGACGTTATTTTAAGAGACACTTTCTTGTATTACCTATTTGCATATGATGACACTCATGTATATGATATCGATTCCTATGTAAATAGGAGAGACTACCAGGTCTATGGGAATGTTAATCCCATGTCCTATGATGCCTTCCCAAACTTGAATCTTGAAGTTGGCATGCTTGCTAGAGTACATAGTAGTATCACTTGTTCTTGATCATTTGACTACCATTTGGTGTTATTACTTGCTCCTTTGTGATTAATTGTGATCTATATGCCAACTTGTTCAGGAGATGCCTTTGTATACGACCCCAATGCTGGATTGGAAGAAATCCCACCATTAATGATAGCCAATGTGTTAGGTGAAATTCTAACTTGGGTTGACCTTTTTGATGATGGTTTGCTTAACCATATGGGCTATTTTGTGTTGTTTGATTTAAGGGGGTGTAGGTATTTCATGGAATATAGATCCATTGGTGATTTGCATGTGTTTTTTCCAAGGTATAATGGTTCATGATCATAGGCAGTTTTACCTGCCGGAAAGCCACTTAACTCGTATTTATTAACCTTGTTTTGAGAATAATTGATAGTATGTGATGGTTTTGTAGTGAATATGTGAAAATAACTCTAACCAATGTGATTACCAGCTTTTTTTAAGATATTATGGAAATATGAAAGAAAACTACTGAAGAAAAGGCATGTTAAGAAGTAAAGAATAAATTTCAGCAAAAATGCACTAATCACGATAGGGATCACGTCATGATCACTATCGTGATCCAGTTTGACGTACAGTGGTTGGGCCTGTTTTTAATTGGGCTTATTATGG
>JBDJHY010206768.1:0-11505 GCA_039654485.1 Withania somnifera | reverse complement strand
TCGACAGTGGTTTTCATGATTATCATCACAGATTTAGACATTGCTTGGTGAATTAAAGTGAAAAGTTAAGACCCTGAAAAATTCCACTGTTGGGGTTTTAAAAGTTCGAAAACTAACTAATGGATTTTGCAATTTGTTAAATTTTTGACAAATTGGACGTTGAGGTACATTGCGGATGTCATTTTAAAATTCTTGTTAAAATTTAAAGTTATTTGAAGAAGATTTTAGTTATTTGATGATGTATTCTTACCTATTTTTTTGGGTTGAAGTTGGTAAGAGAAGAAATCTAGTTTTAGTATAATTTTGTATAATAGTTATACCTCTTATACACAATTATGCTCTTTTATACAAGGTTGATGCATTCTTTTTTATTTTATTTTATTTCCGTTCTTTGCTATTGAGATTGCTCGGATGTCTTGAAATGTTATATCCAATTGAAACTCATTAGCATGTATTGTTAAAGAAATAAACATTTGCTGTTTGAAATAATCACATAGAGAAAACATTCCCATGAATATACTTCTTACATGAATAATAGACAATATATACCGACATATGCTATATACAAAATGTGCTAAAAATTAAATCAAGCATTAGCTCTTGAAGCATGCACAAATATCTTGAAACAAATCCAGCTTTAGTTCTATGATCTTCTCCAGTGATCTCAAATTCACAATTGAACTCTCTCAAAACTTGAGTGGAAGAGTATTAATTAGATACTAAGTTCAGGTTCTAGGTTAGAAGGATCCCTATTTATAGATTTATAGAGAAGCTTCTCAATCCAAATAGGAGAATAAAAGGAAATTTTTCCTTCTTAGAAGAAGGAGAAATTTGCCAAACACCCCTATCCCATAAAAATAAGATTTCAAGTTCTTGTTAATTTGGACTCCGTAGGGACCACAAAATTAATTTATTGAGGCTTTCTATTATAGAAACTATTCAAAATAAAATTAATTTGAATTATTCTTATAATAATAAATTATAAATTATTCCACTAAAAACTCGTAATTGCACTCCTCTTTTATATTTTGAAATTTTTTATTAAACACTCATGTAATTTTCCATGTTTAAGATTACAGATACTAAGTAATAAATTAAATTACTGACAAATTTAATTTAATAATTAAATTTCTTTAGAGCACTTCTTAACTTATTTCATATGGCGAATTCATAAATTCACAGGTCGGGTTTACACATGAAAACTTATAAGCTTCTCATAAAAGGCGTATCATTAATCTCTATACCGAGACATGGATTCCATCAATTAACATATTATACCACCAATATATATATGTTATCATTTAACTTACCAGGCATATCGATCCATCACAAAATCTCACCTTCTAATAAATCAAAACTATAATCAATATATACAACTCATAATAATTATATAAAAATTAAGAATATAAGTACGTTTAATAGTTTATAGAATAGTTCTTATCAGTCACCCAAAACATCTATCTCTACTTGGTCTTGTTTAATACATACAAAATGCACCAGAATGAGAAGCTAGAACTATACCATTCTCGAAATTAAGATAAATTACATTTAATATCGTACTACAATCATTCTGATGGCTTATCCGAATTTTCATCTACGATTGTGAACTATAACTTTAACTTATAAAAATTGATGATTTAATCTTCTGTGTATAAGCTCAAACTCTATATACTAAATCATCTACTTTATAAGTTGAGGACACATATATGACAAAGCTATCTATATAATATAATAATTTATTGAATTAAATAAATAAATAAATAGTCTTTCAATAATAAATTGTACCAAAACGCATGGTTAATAGTATATCCTAACAATCTCCCACTTAGACTCATAAATATACATATACAACTCTAGCCCTCATTTCTTCTGTGCTTATCAAAAGGTTTTTATGAAAGGGTCTGCAAGGTTTTTTTTTGATGCAATCTTCGCCACCACCACATCTCCTCTTTCCTCTATATCTTAAATCAAATGACACTTATGCTCAATGTATCTTTCCTACTTATGACTTCGTGATTCCTTTATTTGCAATCGCACCACTATTGTCACAATAAATCATAAGCGGTGCTTTTATCACAGGGAAAACCGCTATGTCTTTCAAGAAGTTTCTGAGTCACACTGCCTCCATAGCTTCCTAAAAGGTTGCTATATACTCGGCTTCTATGGTGGAATCAACAACACAAGTTTGCTTGATGCTCCTCAAAACAATGTCTGTACTTTCCAAAGTGAACATATTTCCAGAGGTCGATTTTCTAGAGTCTTTGAAATCTGAGTCTATATATGTTATTGGCATTAACTCATTTGAATGGTATACTAGTATCTAATCTCTAGTCCTTTTCAAAAACTTGATTATATGTTTAACTGTCGTCCAGTACTCTTGTCCAGGATAACACAATCTACTAACACTGCCTGCCGCATAACAAATGTCAGGTCTATTGCACAACACACAGACATTAGGATTCTTACACCTGACGTATAAGGAACTATCTTCATGTTTTCTATCTCATTATCTGTCCTAGGATATTGATCCTTAGATAAGGAGATTCCATTTCTAAAAGGAAGAAATTGTTTCTTAGATTTATGCATGTTGAACATGGTAAGAATCGTATCAATATAAAAGCTTGAGATAAGCCTAACATCTTTTTCTTGCAATCACGGAGAACCTTGATGCCAAGAACGTGAACAACTTCTCCCATATCCTTCATATTAAAATTACTAGAAAATCATTCCTTGACTGAATTTAACAAGACCAGATTATTTCCTATGAGCAAGATATTATCTACATATAATACTAGAAATACCACTTTATCCCCATTCCGCTTCTTATACACAGAAGACTTATCAATACATTGCTCAAAACCAAAGGTCTTGACTGCATTGTCAAAACAAGTATTCAATGCCCTAGAAGCTTGCTTTAATTCATAAATAGATCGTTTAAGCTTGCACAAAATGCGTTCTTCTCCTTTTTTAATGAAATCGTCTAGTTGCTGTATGTAAATGCTTTCATCAAGACTCTCATTAAGAAAAGTTGTCTTGACATCCATTTGCCAAATTTCATAGTCATAATGAGCAGTAATAGATAAGAGAATTCTAATATACTTAAGCATAGCTACTAGTGAAAAAGTTTCCTCAAAATCAATTCCTTCTTTTTGAGTAAACCCTTTTGCAACAAGCCTAGCTTTGTAAGTTTGCATTTTTTCCGTCTACTCCTCTCTTCTTGTTATAGATCTACATGCATCAAATGGGTTTACTTTCATCTACAGGTGGTTCTACAAGATCCTAGACTTTATTTGGAAACTAGACTCCATTTCTGATTTCATGGCAACAGTCTATTTTTCTGCATTTTTCTTTTGTAGTGCTTCATTGTAATTAACAAGGCTCGGTATTCAATCCTTTAGGGATTTTATTAAAAAAAATCTCCCAAGAGTGCATACTGAGATCATTTTCTTATTAATATCCCACTACGACTAGTCACTACAGGTGCAGGGATAAGGTTAGGGGTTGCATCATTATGATCTTGTGTTTGAACCACATCATTCATAAGATTTTCATCCTCTAATGCAATTGTCTCAGTACTACTCCCACTATTTTGATCTTGTACTTGTGGAACTATATGTCTATTAATATCTCTCCCACTACTAAAATGCTATGGTATGTTAATTCTAAAATATAGGGTTTGATCTTGGTTTTCATTATGTCCAGTAGATTAATTTTTTATTTCTTTGCTTAGTTCCCGTAAAATTAATTTACTTCTGGGAACCTGGTTTGTTAAGAAATCCTTTTCTAGAAACTTGACATTGGTGCTTACAATGACCTTCTTTATCTTTAGGACTATAAAATAGACCACCTTTTGTTCCTCTAGGGTACCCAATAAAAATACAAACTTTTGTTCATGGTTCTAATTTTTCTGTCTTTCCTTTCAGCAGATGTGTTGGACAACCCCAAATTCGAATATATTTCAAAATAGGCTTATGACCAATCCACAATTCCATGGGTATCTTAGGTACAGACTTAGAAAGAACTTAGTTTAGGATGTAATTTGCAGTTTCTAATACATGTCCCCAAAGTGAAGAAGGCAAATCAGTATAACTCATCATAGATCTAACTATTTTTAAAAGAGTTGTATTTCTTCTTTTTGACACACCATTCTGTTGTAGAGTGCTAGGTGCTGACATCTGAGACATAATTCCCTATTCTGATAAGTAACTAATGAATTTCGTGGAGATATATTTGTCACCGTGATCAAATTGTAGTGACTTAATATGTTTTCCATGACGCTTCTCCGATTCTATCTTAAACTCCTTAAATTTCTCAAAGTATTCAGACTTACGATTCTATATATTCATTGAGCTACACAAATCAGAATGAATTAGTTCTAACTTATCATTAGCTTTATTTTCTTTTGACAGGAAAGGTCTCTTAGTCATTTTTCCTTCTAAACAGGATTTACATGTTGGTAGTATCTCCACTTTTGATGAACCTAAAGGTCCACTTTGAACCAACCTTGAAATCTTGTCTAGATTTATATGACATAGACACAAGTGCCACAGATAAGTCTCAGTAACCTTATAAGAACGATTTTTTTATTTGAACAGTTAACATTATTCATTTCTTTAGTTTGTTGCAGTTCAGGAGAGAAATTAATAATAAAGAGACCATTAATTAATGTACTAAAATAAAATATCCATTACAACTAATAACACAATCATTATCAGAAAAATTAACATCATAACCATATCTCAAAGTTCTAGAAACTGAAATTAAATTTCTTCTAATAGTAGGTGCATATAATGTGCCTTTTAAAACTAAAAATCTATCACTACAAAACAAAATAATAGTATTTTATAATGCTAAAGTTAGAGCTGTTGAACCATCCGCTATAAAAACATCAACTTCACCTCTAGTTAGCTTGCGCGTTTTCTGAAACCCCTAATTTATTGTTCTGTTTGGTTAAGAAAACTGGACATTCCCTTTCGAATGACCTGACATCTTCCAATGAAAACACTTTCCTTTTGGCTTTTTCACGCCTCTAGTTGTAGTTGCAACTACTTCAGCGTTGTGAGACTTTTTCTTCTTCTGTTCACCTTTAGGTTTAGAGCAGAACCTTTCTCAACATTCATTGCTAGGTGGTGCCTGTTTTATGATAATAGACTCTGCCGTCTATAGGTCATTCAACAGTTGTGCCAAAGAAAGGTTCATCTTGTTCATATTATAGTTCAGGTAAAACTATTGAAAAATATCTAGCAGGGATTGCAATATCATCTAAATCTGAGTATCGTTGTTGATTTTAGCCCCTAAGACCTCTAGTTCATTCATAAGGCTCATCATCTTCAGATCATGGTCTCTAACAGGAGTGTTATCAGTTATCTTGGTATTCATAAAAGCTCTCATGGCATTCTGCTTAGTTGAGAGACCTTGGTCAGCAAACATTTGTTTGAGACTCTCTAGGATCTCATAAGTAGAGAGCATAGCTTGATGATGATGTTGCATTACATTCGACACTGAAGCAAGAATTTAGCACCGTGTCATCTCATCAACCTTGACTCATTTCTGATAAGCCTTCTTATCATCGTCATTAGATTCAACATCAGGTTTAAGTGGGAACTCTTCATGAAGTACAAATTTATATTCCTCAACAGTTAACACAATTTCTAGGTTTCTTCTCTAATTAACATAGTTATAACCCTCAAGTTTATTTTGACCCAAAATAGTGCTAAGGGGAGGTAAATGAAGGCATATTTAATATGATATTGAAAAATAATTATAATAGATCGACAAAACAGCCATGTAAATATTGGATAATTTAAACTCATCATATGCATCTCAAATAGTCAATAAGTGTGATTGTAGAACTACTCATGTAATATACATATATAATGACTGATGATTCACTCCCTAAACATTTTAGACCTAACTCAAATGGAGAGTATACTGTTAGTTTAATTCAATTGAAAATCAAAATCCTAGTTACATTAATCAAATCATATATTACTCAATTTAGGAGAGTCAATACAGATTGTTAAACTAACAATTAAATACGTAGTGACTTGTATTAAAATTTATCTGATTTGGAAGAAAGTCTAGGCAAACACATAAACTTAATACTTCATTGCTATTTAATTTTTTTAACTATTCGAATGAACCTTTATTATTAAATATTTTTTTTAAAAATTATTTATATTAAGATTTTAAAAAAATACATTATATCAAGATATCCAGTACATTTAATAACAAGTAGATTTCTTTTTCATTATATCAAATAATTTAAATAAAGTTCAATCACAATTCTAGAAGGTACATTCTGTCATTCTTATGTGAAATCGAAACTTTCTCTTGAATCGTACATAACCAAACTAGGATTTTCAGGTTTCAGAGGCAACATTCAAGAAAAAAATTATTCAAAAAAATTAAAACTCGACACACCATTATATTAATAGCCAAAATTATGTGTATATTCACACACAGTTATTATACATGATCCGGGTAATCTATTATAGACGTAAGCATGGCTTACGATGCTAATTGTTGGAAATAAATCACACAATAGAAGTATTCCCATGATCATACTGCTTATATGAATAGACAACAAATACCAACATGTATTACATATCAAGTGTGCTAAAAATTAAATCAAGAATTACCTCTTGAAGTGTGAACAAATATCTTAAAGAAATCTGACTCCAGTTCTATAATCTTCTCCGGTGTTTTCAAATTCATAATTGAACTCTCTCAAAACTTGGGTGAGCAAGTATTGTGTAGAATACTAAGTTCTGATTCTAAGTGAGGTGGATCCCTATTTATAAAAATAGGAGAATAAAAGGCAATTTTTTCTTCTTAGGAGAAGGAAAAAATCAACCAAACACCCCTATCTTATAAAATAGAATTATGAGTTCTAGTTAATTTTGGCACTGCAGGGATCACAAAATTAATTTAGTGAGATTTATATTATAAAAATAATTCGAAAATAAAATTAATCTGAATATTCTTACCATAATAAATTATAAATTATTCCACTAAAAATTCATAATTGCACTCCTCTTTTATATTTTGAAGTTCCTCATTAAACACTTATGTTAACTCCCTATGTTAAGATTATCGATATTAATTAATAAATTAAATTACTGATAAATTTAATTTAATAATTAATTTTCTATAGAGTTGTGCTTAACTTATTTCATATAGCGGAGTTTATAAATCCACCGGCCGGGTTTACATATGAAACTGATAAGCTTATCATAAAAGGTGTATCATTAATTTTTGTACCGAGATATGGATTTATCAATTAACTTATTATTTCACCAATATATATTTATTATCATTCAACTTATCAGACATATTGATCCATCTCAGAATCTCACCTTTTAATAAATCAAATCAATAATCAATAGATACAAATCATAATAGTTATATCAAGATTAAGAATATAAGTACGTTTAATAGTTTAGAGAATAGTTTTTATCAGTCCATCCAAAACATCTATCTCTACTTGGTCGTGTTTAATACATACAAAATGCACTAGTACAAGAAGTTAGAACTATACTATTCTAGAGTAATCAAGAAAAATTACATTTAATCTCGTGCTATAATCATTCTGATGGTTTGTCCAAATTCTCATCTACAATTATGAAATATTACTTTAAATTATATGAACCAATGATTTAATCTTCTTTATATAAACTCAAACTCTATACACTAAATCATCTATTTTATAAGTTGAGGATGCATATATGACAAAATGATTTATATAATATAATACTTTATTGAGTTAAATAAATAAATAAACAATTGTTTAATAAATAATATTATATCAAAACGCATGGTTAATAGTATATCCTAACATTTACATTCAGCTTTAAAACATAACTCAGAACAATTATGATTATTCCATGTGCTTTATGTAGTTAATTGATCATTTTGTGTAACGCCTGAACATTCGCGGTTGTATCTGAGGATTGTTAAAATGAGGTGGACCTTATCAAGAGATTTAGCCTATATGAATATCTCTTTGGGAATATAATTGTGAACTGAAATGACTTATCATGATCTAAGTAGTCCATGAACCAAACATGCTGCTAATGTTAGTCCTGCATTTAGTTGCACTGTATTACCAGACTTGCTGATCGCCAAATGCTCAGAATTAGTAATTTTCTAGTCCAGAATAACATGATTAATGCATGAAATGAAGATGATATGTTCATATAGATATTAAATTATTCCTTTGATTCTCAGCAGCTTGAAATAGTACTAGATTAGAGTTAAACTTGTTGCTACTGTGTTTCAGGCTGACAATATTAGTGGAGTAGATTGGGCGAATGGAGAATTTCAAAAATGATACTTCTGTGAATGTAGATGATGTTGTTGAAAATGGGACCCCTTTTAATTGTGACCTTGATTCCTCCTTCTAGCTACCCCTGAAGAAGAATATTATTATGATGATGATGATACAGAATTTGGTGTGGCTAACTATGGCGATGACCTGAATTACAGCAAGTCAACTTCTTTAGTTAGCACAGAAGATAGAGGTTCTAGAAGACACAAGTTTAGAGAGGAAAAACAAATGTTATTAAATGATATGATGGAAAGTTTAAGCCCTTTGTTAGTGACCTGCTCAATGCTTCTGGTATTGGCTCTTCAGGTGAAGTGAGTGACAATTGTTTAACATAGTATTTTCCTTGTCACTGGAGGATGCTTCATTCTTGAAGCCTTCACTGAAGGAAAGGCTATGGATCCTAATCAATATTTGAAGGTAAAATGTGTTGCAACCAGTTCTCGCAGCCAAAGGTATTAAACAGAAACCATTTCTCTAATCTCCATTTGTGTTCCTCTTTCCTTATTCACTCTACATTTGGAAAATTAAAATCTTGATTGTCAAAGTGGTGGCCTAGCTATCCCTTGGATTTAATAGCTTTTGTGGTAATTAACTGAATTGGATTGGCAGTTTTTGATGATGAGCAATCTTCAATCTGCTTCTTAAATTGATTTCATTTGTCATGCTTGCACTATTGCCTTTGTGTTTGGGAGTTTCTTAACTTTTACTTCATCCAATAAACCTCTATTTGTTTTTCCCTTTACGAACTTCCAAATGGGTGTCTTTTCTTTTTAAATGGAAACCTTTTCCCCTCTCCATATTAAGTATCAATGTTACATGACTTCAGGCTTGAATAGAATGGATACAAATGGTATATAGATGATTTAAAGTAATAATTTGAGTACTGTGGTGTAATGATTGACTGATAAACTTCTTCAAAAGTTACAGAATATCCTCTTCTACTCTTATAAAATCTCAACCTCACCAATGGTTTCATTTCACTTTTAAATACTACCTAGTATCAGTATCTACTTGTATAGTGTGTTTGTGCCTGTTCAAGTGAATTGTCAGTATTTGACTCAATGCTTCAGGTAAACTAGAAATTTCTTGCATGTACTCAAACAAAACGGATGCGATTTTTCATATGTTTGTAACTCTGCTCTTATTGATCCATAATAATAGGAGAATGATAAAGTGAAATCTATCATTCGAGTGGTAGAAATGTACGAACCAAATGTTGTTTTAGTGGAAAATCTATTTCTCATGACATACAAGAGTATGTTTTTCGTAAAGGATTGAAACTAGTCTTTGATATCAAGCAACATCGACTAGAGAGAGTTGCTCAATGCACATTAATCATATCTTCTGAAATATTTGAATGCCAAAATCTCAAGCAGTGTGATTCCTTTCATTTTGAGAAGTTCGTAGAAGAACATGCCTCTTCTGGTGATAGTGGGAAAATGCCTAGCAAAATATGATGTTTATCAGGGCTGCTCTACTCATCTTGGATGTAGGGTGAGTGTATTTGCCGCTTTGTCTGTTCTACTTTTGCTGATACAGAATACATAACTATGATTTTTTAGATAGAAGGGATTATTGGGAATCTCTTCATAAGCTAATCTTCTACTGGTCAAGGGGAACAAGGATGGTTTCTTATGAACAAAAAATAGTGTGAGTGTTTATCTATAATTGAACTATGAGATAGAAATCCTTTTACTTTCGTTTGGACCATGATGGATGTAGAATAACGGTAGTAGACTAGGAGTCATTAAATGTGTTAATACTACAACTACTATATTTAGATAATTACCATAATTGGATAAGTATATATATAGGTTGAGGAATCATGGTATGATTGTTATACCATAAGTAAGTAGTAGAGTTATGGTAGGAGATCACTCCGGAATCCTAACGTCTACCAATTAAGGTTACCAAAAAAGCTTATAAAAGGCCCAGAGGGATCAAAGACAAAGATACGCTCAAATTACTACTCTAAAACACCATTGGAATTCCTCCACAATTTAATACTAACTTAAGCATCAGAGAATTACCCCAAGGACCATCCTGGGGCCTTTGTTTTGCAGGTGCATTGCTCGAGGTTGTTGTGATTCGTGTTTGAAAGGTTTTCATCCATAGTCAGGTAATTATTGGTCCCTCTTTCAATTCATCAATTGGCGTCGTCTGTGGGGAATCGAACAATATCATCATTTCTATTCCTCTGAGATAAAAAACACTCTTCAAAACATAGTTAACACACAAAGCAAAACCACGTCCAGAGCCGGCTGAGGCATGGCAGCCCTAGTGATACCTGGCCCTAGTCGAGGCAGTAGGGGCCGCGTACGAAGGGCACAAATGTAAAAGCATACTAGGCATCCCAACCAAGAGGATACCTAAAATCAACCCCTGACTGGCGATTGTCTCGTTGCCGCCCCACATTGCCCAGGAACACCAGGCGTTGTTCCAACGGTGGTGCAAAGAGCACCCCGAGATGAGGCTCCAAGGCAATGTCCAACCCAGCCTGGAGTAAGAACATTCACAGGAGGAGTCTATACCAGGTTACCCAGAGATAGATGATTCCTATCTCACAACAAACACCCACGTCATAAGAGAAGGAAGCCTGTTGTTCCACAAGAACGACGAGGGGAGAATAGCCCTAACCAAGTTCGAGGCCCGCCTTGAGTTCAAATCAAGCAAGGAAACCATAGTGAAACTCCTCAAATGAGTTTCATAAAAAATAAACTGGATAAGATGCTAGGTATCGATGAGATAAGGGACGTAATTACCTCTTTCTCTAAAAAATAATAAGCACACCTCTCCCCAAGGGGTTCAAGTCCCCAGGAATAAAACCATATGATGGAAGCACATACTCGAGTGACTTCCTTTCTCATTTCAGGTTCTAGATGGTGAACCGTCAGTGCAACAGGGAGCACATGTGCATAGTATTCCACGAGTTCCTGGTGGAGAAGGCAAGGATATGGTTTGATGACTAGCTTAGGAACAACATCACCTCTTTTCGTCAACTGGCCGAGCTATTTTACGCCCTTTTTTACTAGAGGAGGAAGGTGGTGAAAAACTCAGTCGACCTCTTAGACGTGAAACAAAGAGGAGACGAGGCCATAAGCGCATACCTGGAGCGCTTCACAGAAGAAAGCTTGCACATAGAGTATAAAACTGACCAACTCGTCATCTCAGCTTTT
>JBDJHY010206758.1:0-11505 GCA_039654485.1 Withania somnifera | reverse complement strand
TAAGGGCTCGGGTACATATTCACTGCGGCATGCTGATCCGCGATTACTAGAGATTCCACAAGCCCCTTTACAATTACAACTAACAATAATCATAAGAAATTCTTAATTGTAACTTGTTTGGTTGTCCATAATCTATACACATATGTACCACACCATACTTCTTCGTAACAAACAAAATTGTAGCACCCCAGAAAGAAACACTCAGATAAATAAACCCCTAATCAAGCAGATCCTGGAGCTGAACCTTCAGCTCCCTCAACTCGGTACGATCCGTATGGTAAGGAGTGATCAAAATAGTCTTAGTACCTAGCTCTAACTTTATGGAAAAGTCAATATATTTCATGGGTGTAAGGCTAGTTAGGTAGGTCAGAATCACATCCAAAAACTCAAAAACAACAAGTACCAACTTGCGGAGTAGGAGTGTTAGATCGAGCATTGCAAACGTAGGTTAGATAAGATAAATATCCTATCACCACCAACCTTCTATAATGAATGAAAGAGATGATCCCTTCTAGTGTGAAATTAACAAAAACCCTCCATACAATCGACAGTACACTAGGCATAGCAAACGTAATGCTCTTGGCATAGCAATTCAAAATCGTATGCTTAGGGGATAACCAATCCATGCCCAGTATAAAGTCAAATCATACCATGTCTAACAATAATAGATCATCCCAAGTATATAATCTACCAACCAAAACCAAACAAGACCTTAATACCTAATTCACTACTAAAGAATCTCCTACCTGGGTAACAAAAAATAGAGGTACAGATAACAACTCACTAACTAGCCCTAAAAAAGCTACAAAATAGGAGGAAACATATAAATAGGTGGAATTGGGATCAAATAAGGTTGAGGCTAATCTAAAACTAATAGAAATTGTCCTAGTGATCAAAGAATCAGAGGCTTCTACCTCAAGTCTACTATATATGGAATATAATTAGCATTCACCATCGAATGAACCACTACCGTGACAACTGCCACTACACTACTGACCTCCACCACTGGAACCACCACCCTGTTACCTACCTCTAGCTGTTGGTGGAACTGATATTAAAGGCTGAACCAACTGAGGAGCATTTTGAACTATATCCTGCTAAAGGCACTCTGTGGCATGGTGACCAATGATCCCAAACTCAAAACACAGCCTTGATGTACCACTTTGTAGAGAACCATAGCCAGAACATGACTTTCCAACATGGCCTGAGATCTGAGAACTATGAGAAAACCACCCTGACGGTGGTACACTAAAACCCAAAAAGGATGGCTTAAAACCTAAAGAGACTCTTGTACAGGTGTACTAGGCTGCCTTTGAAAGGAATATTGTTGACTATGACTCTCAGAACAGGACCCACTATAACTACCTTACTGCCTCTACCTCTTCTTGTGGTGTTGATGCTACTCAAAAAAGAGGAACTCCATAAACTAAGCATGATCCACAATGGACTAAAATGAGGGACCATATGAAATAAATAGTGCAACTACCTCACGGAGTCTATCCCGAAATCCATAGGAAAACCTGTGAGCCTCAAACTGCTCCTCAGTTGTGGGTATGAACTCAAAACCATATACTGATATCTAATAAAAATAAGCCTCGTACTCATAAACCGACATTCAATCCTGTTTAAGATATCTAATCTCCTCTCTCTCCTTCTATCATACTCATCACTGGATATAAACTTCCTCATATAACTCTATCCAAGTAAGCTAAGGTGATGGTGCTGAGCTACAAATTATCAATTCTTTTTACCACTTCTTCACCATACCACACATTTATAGGTAGTGTAGGCGACCCCTATGAGACTCTAAAATGTCGAGGATCCTTAACCCCTACTCACACTCAGATATAAATTCATGAGAACTCTCCCTTGAAACTCCAGTAAACCACGGGGGATCTAATATGAGAAACCTCATCGAGAGCTTCTACTCTGAATCTATCATAGTAATTTGTAGTGGCACATTCATATATATGAATGGAATCAGTAGTACCTGAGCAAGAATATATGATGCTTACTTCTTTGTCATCAAGTACTTAAATGATGAGTGGTTTGTGTGAATAATGACTTTTGTGTTCTTCATGTAAGCCAAGACTTATCTAATGCAAATACAGGCACTAATAACTCCTACTTTGACACCGTATACTTTTATTATGCAATATTTATCAATTTACTAGTATGGTATATTGGGTTTAATAACTTTTCACGCTTTTGTACCAAAATAGCACCTAAATCCACTCTACTAGCATCACATATTAGCTCAACATGTAGTGACCAGTCCGGAGCCACAATCACAGGAGAAAATGTCAATATTTATTAAGACACTCAAATGCCTTAATGTAGGCATCATCAAAAATAAAATTTACCTCCTTCTACAAATTCTTGTGCATTGGAGTGCAGTTTTGGATAAATCTTTGATAAATATCTGATAAAATCCAGTGTTCCCTAGACAGTTGTGAATAGCCTTCACTGATACTGGAGGAGAAAATCTATTAATAATCTTGATTGTGGATTTGTCCACTTATATCCCTCTAGAAGAAATCTTGTGCCCCAGCACAATACCTTCATGCACCATGAATTGGCACTTTTCCCAGTTCTTTGCTAGATTAGTCTACTCACATCTCTTAAGCACTCTGGCTAGATTAGCTAGAAAATAAAAAAAAAATTAACCTACTATAAAAAAAATCATCCATGAATACCTTCCTCATATCTTCCACCATATGACTAAATATATCATTCATACACCCTTAGAAAGTGGTTGGTGCATTATATAAACCAAACGACATTCTCCAGAAAGAAAAATTTCCATAAGGACATGTGAAGGTGGTCTTCTCCTGGTCCTCTAACATAATAGATATCTAATTGTAACCCTAAATAATAAAAAAAGCAGTACCAACCTCTCCCATCCAGTCTATCCAGCATCTAATCCATGAATGGTAGTGACAAGTGATCTTTTTGGGTCAAGGCATTCAAATTCCTATAGTCCATACAGACCCTCCATCTAGTCACAAGTCTCATGGGGATCAATATGTTATTCTTATTAGGGACAACAATAATCCCCCTTTTTAGGTGCACACCACACCTGACTAACCTATTGACGTCATTGATGGGGTATGCCATCGAAACATCCATCCACTTTATTATCTCATTTTTAACCACCTCTTTGAATGGTGGGTTAAGGCGCCTCTGGTGCACGTTAGGCAAAGAATTTCACTCCAACTTGATTTTGTATGTTTAAATACCAAGAGAAATCTCGATGATGTCTCATATGGACCATATTATAGCCCACTAGAATCTCCTCAGAAAAGAAACTAGAGCCCAACCTGTAGCTCTAACAAGTCAGTTGATATAATTATCGGCATATTATTCAAGCCTCTAAAGAACACATAGAGAAGATTAGCAAAGAGAGACTTCAATTCCATAATAGGAGGCTCGTCAATAGATGGCTCGCAGGAAGAGAAACCCTAAACTTTAAGTCTAGGTCCAACTATTTTGGAGCATAGTAAAACGACCCCAAGCTATTTAAAACTTGCTCCACCTCACTAAAAATAGCAAATAAAGATGGCTACGGGTTTGTCATCAATGTAGCTAGGGTATCAACCATGAACATCTCCCCCAAACGAGCAACATCAATAATCTCTGACTTATTAATGGCATAAATAACGAACACCACCCACAATTCACTTAATTATTTTATTGTGTTTAGCATATTAAATGTGACCTCTTGGTCGTTTAGCTTTTAAGTTCACCCCGCTCCCTATCCACTAGTGCTCGCCCAATAGCAAGGAATGGTCACCCTAGTATACTAGGCACCTCAAAGTTGAATTTTCAATCTAGACTAACAAATTCAATCAAAAATATAAAGGTTTAAAACTTTACAAGGACATTGTACGAAATCTTGATTGGCTTCTTGACATTGCGATGAACCATAAGTAATTACATTGTAATGGGTATGGGGAATCCCAAGACCAGATAGTTATATACTACAAATGATATCAATTTGATGATAGCTCTAAGATGACACAAAGCCTTAGCTAATCGGTACTATACAATGGTACATGCTATAGTGAAGGCACCGGGGTTTTCTTTCTTCTGGACCAATTAACATGATGCAATAGCACCATAATGGTGCAACTCATCTTCTCACTAAAATGCCACGGTCCTCTTTTTGGTAATCAGATCTTTTATAAACTTTGCATAACCTAGAATCTGCTCTAATTCCTCCACCAATGAAATATTAACGGTAAGCTATTTCAGTACAGTTCAGAATTTGTGAAATTTTCCATCACTTTCTTCTTAAAGCACTGAGGAAGGGAGGAGGATTCCTAGACATAGGCATAAATAGCCTTATAGCCTCTTTTTCCTTCCGTATTTTCTCTGCTTCCCCATGATTGAAGGGGAGATTTTGTACTATCTTACTCATTTATGTTTCTTTCTTTGTCACCAAAATCTTACATTTAGTGTCTTTACCATCAATCCCAACTTTAGCATCATTACGAACATCAACAATTATTGGCCAGGGTAGATCTATGACCACTTTGCTGCTCCTTTTAGTGATTGCTAAGACATGGCTATCATTCCTTGGATTAGAAATAGTGTAGCTTAGTAGTGCACCTCCCTTTATTTAAGTAAGGGAAATAAAGTTTTAGACAAATTAGGTCTCCAAATGCTTAATAGAAGTGGAGTGTGAATCTATGAGTTGCATCATTGTTGGAAGGTCCTTCTTTATCTCATTGACCCCATTTTCGGAGGATTCAGACTTCTTCAAAAGTTTCTCCATCATTTCTTACATATGAGAAGAACTATTTGTCTTTGTATCTCTACCCTTAAGGGGAACATACAACCACCTCTCTCTTCTATGAATGTCTATCCAATGATCATCTCTCCACCACCAATAATCTATATCACAAAAGTTCCCACTGTTATTCCCAATTACCTGGTAACCACCTGCTTGACTCAGAACTTCTCCTCTTCTTTAGTATCAGAATAATAATCACCATCATGAGCAGAAGATTTACCCATTGACATCACAACATTAACATTACCCAACAACATCCTTGTCATTAAGTCAGTATGTGTCTGCATATGTGACATCTCTAGATTTCTTTTTTTCCTCCTTTCGCTATTCAAATGACACTAAGACTGTATTTACAAGCATTTACACTATCTCTCACATTTGAATCCCTAGTATGCAAAGCTCTATTTGCCACTGTGACTTTATCTAACCTCTTAGTGATATAATCTAAATAATGATCCATGAATGAACCACCCAAAATAGAGTCAGCCATAGGCTTTGTAACAGAATTTGGTGCCCTGTCAAATGTCTCTTTAAGATAGTCATCTAGAAGCATATAGTTAGGGAACTACTTCAGCTTCTTTTTAAAACGCATTCATACTATATGTAGTGCCTCTTCTCGATTCTACCTAAAATTATTGATCTCATCCTTGAGTGACGACATCTTAGGTGGTGGGAAGAATCTCCCCAAGAATGTGCCTTCTAATTCATCCCATGTAGTGATTGAGCCTTCTTGGAGCTTGTCTAACCAAATAATTTCCTTATCTACTAGTGAGGGGGGAAAACCTGAGTTGGATGGCATTTTGACTAACCCCAGGAATTTGTAATGACTAAAAAATTCCTCAAGAATTAGTCAAAATAAGATTGGGATCCCCCTATCTTTCCCCTTGAAAAATACCTTCAAACACAATAGCTCGAACATAGTTCTAGTTATGCTGAACATAGCACTTAGACTGATTAGTGGGAGGACAATTCCCATGACCCAAATCTAGAGTCATGATGACATCTACAACCCTCCAGTAGACAATCCTATCCCTACATCCCAGAGCTACTAGCAATGGAACATAAATGTTGTCAATTAAAAACCCCAAGCAATAACATAGCCAATAACATATAATAGCGAAAGTAGAAAGGAGATATATATACAACTCAAATCTCAAAACATGGTGTCGATGGCATATGGAGCTACTAAACAAAATAACCAAAAGATGAATATATACAAATATATTCCCTATTGAAGTAACACGCTACACAAGGCCTGCTATGAACAAAACAAAGCATACTAAACAGTCTATCATGATCAACTCGAATGTCAAAGCTCACTGTAGTCTCCACAAATCACTAGGATCTACTTAGCATGACCTCAACATCTTCGATAACCCCTACATAGTTGCACCATGAAAATGGTACAGAAGTGCATCATGGGTACCAAACACGGGTGCCTAGTAGGCATCATAGGCCGAGCAGGCTAAAATCAGGTATAAGTAAATAAATGGTGAGGAAAGTAAAATAGGTCAAAGATAGTAATCTAACTATTAATACAAGAGGGGTGAAAGATTCAAAGTGTAACTACTATCAATGGGGTCGAAGTACATAAGTTATATAGGAAATCAAAAATGTGGCCATCACATAAGGGCACTAACCACTATCTGTAAAGCCCAAAAATTCAAGCAAGAGAGTGCACTTGAACTTTAGTCAAGAGCCAACACTGATGCAATCATAAATGTACCACAAGTAAATTAAAGGAGGTGTAAATACAACTAAGTGAAGAATAGGTAAACACATAAAAACCTACATGACGCCTCATCCCTTTCAAAAGGAAAAAATTGCACAACAAACCTACCATAACTCCCTCTTAAGCCCAATGAGTTGTAAATGCATATGGGTGCTAAAATGTAATTCTGATCAATACCGACTAGTGAAAAACCATAAAAAAGCGTTGAATCCTTAACCTGTAATTCCAAAACCACACCATAACTAAGTTTCCTTAACCCTTAGTGCAAAACTATACCAGATTGTAGGGTCCCTGACCCATAGAGCCAAACCATAAAAAATCGAGGGGTCCTTAACCCTTAGTTCCAATATCATACCATATCATGAGGTCCCCAAACCTTAGTGTCAAACCATACCAGATCGTGGGGTCCTTGACCTTTAGTGCCAAACCATACCAAATCATGGGGTCCTTGACCCTTAGTTCCAATACCATACCAAATCATGGGATCCATGACCCTTAATGCCAATACCATAACAAAGCTTGAACCTTAGTTCCAATACAGTACCAAATTATGGGGTCCCTGACTGTTAGTGCAAATACCGAGGGTTTTTACCTTATTAGTGCCACAAGTAACCTTCTAAGTAACAATACATCATCCGTGACAGCTAAAACCTCTACCTGTTATATTTGAAAATAGCACGCATACCATAGTGTGTCGTGGGATACGTATAAGTATAAGTAAGAAAATCTCCTTTTTCATTAGTTATTAAGCTATGAAAACCTATGGTTCTAATTAGTTATCTATGAATACAAAGCAACCATAGCCCCGAGACACGCATGTGTTTAATATACAGATGTAATAAGTGTAAAGATGCATGATTGTGGCGTAACAATAAAAAAAGACAAATACAGGAAGAACTATCAGACTGGGATCGTCCAAAGGCCACTAGCTAGGAACTCATCTCACTCGCTTGTCATAAGGGATCAAACATAGCCAACTTGTTCGAGGCCACCCCCGCAGGACCAGGACAATCACATATAACCCATGCGTTTTACATCCCTCTATGGGACCCTTAAAATGCAATAAAAAAGTAACGAGGTATCTAAATCAAGGTGATAAACCTAACAACCACCCACATAGCTAGCAACACCAACAAGCACAATATAGTAGCCCAGTCTATAAGAAAAGTAAACCTAGCCTACCTGGGCACCGGTGAGAATCCTCAAAAGTTGTGAAACATTGATTGATGCTCTAACCACAACCAAAATCACCTAAAACTATCAAATAATAAATCCAGGGGTCAAAACATGAAGAACAATACCCATAATGCAAATTGCAAACTTTGTTGAAAATGGGACAAAAAGGGGCACGTGGACTCCGCAGCCTAAAAAAATAAAGTAAAATCACCGACACGAGGGTCACAACTCAGGGAACATGTGGTTCGAATTTGAGCTAAATTTGACCACTAAAAGGTCCTCAATTGGCTAAGAAACGTTTATATTGATTAGGGAAAGACATGCACGAGGTGATCAAAACGAGGAAACGAGTGAAATGTACTCCGAAAGTGAGTAAATATTTTCTATGACCTCTCACCAAGATAAAAAAATGTTCCACCTTCCTGGAGACGCATTCAAGCACAAGAATTTAGCAAAATTGGAAAATCTACCATGGGAGCTCCAACAAGCTTTTTGGGGAAAGGAATACTTACTAATTTGAGTGTAATGAGACAAAGAACAAACTTCCCAATTGAATTACACTGATCCACTAGCTACACCCTAGATTTAGGAGATCAAAATATAGGTATACACCCTATATTATACTCAAACTTGGGGAAGCTAATAGAAAGCTCTAAACATGAAAAGAAATGAAAAGGCAAGTAATGGCCAAACGGGTCATTACAACATCCTCCAATAAATAGGACTTTCGTCCTTGAAAGTTAAGGGAAGAGTAGTACTTGAAGGCTCAAACAGATGTGGATATTGGGCCCACATATCATGCTTTGTCTCCCAGGTAGCCTCTTTAGCTGGTCGATGTGCCTAACAAACCATAACTACTGAAACCTCCTTGGACATGAGTTGCCTCACATACCTATCTAGAATAGCCTCCAGCTCATCAACATAAGTTAAAGTGTCATTGATTTTCATAGACTCTTAGTGTAGCACTTGGGACGGGTCCAGCACATACCGATGAAGTATCAATACATGAAAAACTAGATGAACTGACTTGGTGTAAGAACTCATATTGCCCAATAAACTTAAGGATAAGCTTTCCTCACCTTCTAAATCTCATACTACCCATCATGGGAGACACCTGGAGGAAAACCAAATCAACAACGCTTAACTAAAGGGGCCAAAGCCTACGATCCACATAGGACTTTGGCCTGCTATGTGCTACCTAAAGCCTATTCTTAATAACGCTGACCCAATCCACATTATCACAAATCTAGTCATAACTCTGGGGTTGAACCTCTCCACCACAAAATCATCCAACATTTTATCTGCAATGCCTACCATATAGAGTCGGCACCATTTGAATACTTGAGTGGTAGCTGTTATTATATAAAAACTCTAGTAAGACCAAATGTCTGTCCCAACCCCCTCCAAAATTAAAAAAAAACACTATCTCACAACATATCCTAAAGCACCAGGACTGCCCATCATTCTTTGGGTGAAAAGTTGTACTCAAATCAACCCAGGACCTATCTCTCTCTAAAACGACCTTCAAAATTGTAAGGTAAATTACGTGACCTAATAGGATATAATTGATACCAGAACACCATGCATCCTAATGGCCTTACAGACATACAACTCGATGAATCTCCCCGCACCTTAAGCAAGTGCATCGGCAGGAAATGAGCTGACTTGGTCAATTAATACACAATAACCCTAATGCAATCATAGCCTCTAGAAGTACGAGGGAGGCCCAAAACAAAGTCCATAGTGATCCACTGACACTTCCACTTAGGAATATTGAGTCCATGTATCTCACCTGAAATCTCTAGTGCATAAACTTACCTACTGACAGTTCAAACACTGAAACACAAAGGATGCTATGACTCTCCTCATACCCCACAACCAGTAGTGCTTCCTCAAATTATGATACATCCTTGTGATAACTGGGTGAATAGAATACGTAGAGAAATAAGCCTCATGTAACAGGGTCTGGATCAAGCCACCGACTTTTGGAATGGCTAGTCGACCTTGAACTCACAATACACCATTAGAATCTATATAGCCCAGCTGAATCACACAATAGAACTCTCTCTCTCCTCTGGACCAAGAGAGGATCCTCATAATAGAGCTGCAGAATTTGGTAAAATAAAGATGATTTGGACTCGTATCTAGCACTGAAAGATCTAACCTAACCAATATATGTGATAAGGACCGAATGTGCCGAGACTACAGCCTCTCTAAAACAAAAATAGAAGTCAAGCTACCCATACTCACCACCATCCCGCCCAAGGCAGTGGAAACCATATTAGCCTTGCTAGGATGATAAAGAATGCTCAAATTGTATTCCTTCAGTAGCTCAACATACCATTACTTTCTTAAGTTATGTTCCTTCTGACTTAGAATGTACTGCAACTATGGTGGTCAGTGTAAATCTCGCACTAGACTCCATATAGATAGTGCCTCCAGATCATAAGCGCAAAAACTATTGTCACCAACTCAAAGTCATGGGTAGGGTAGTTGCGCTCATGATCCTTCAGTTTCCTTGACACATAGGCTATGACATGACCCTGACGTATCAAAACACAACCTAATACAACACTTAAAGCATTATAATATACTACATATGACTGACCTTCAACTAGTAAGACAAGAACTAGAGTATTAGTCACCTACTCCTTCAACCTAGAAAAGCTGGAATCACACTTAGCTGACCACTGGAAAGGCATATCCTTCTATATTAGTCTAGTCAAAGGTGCTGCAATAAAAGAGAAGCTCTGAACAAAACAATGATAATAGACATCTAGCCCCAAAAAACTACCAAACTTTGTAATATAGGTAGGTCAAGGCCAATCATACACTGTGACCACCTTAAACGAATCTTTTATAATGTCGGCACCTAACATCACGTGGCCTAGAAATGAAATACAGTCTAGCCAAAACTCACACTTAGAGAACATAGTGTTAAGTCACTTAGTCCTCAAAGTCTGCAATACAATCCTCAAGTGCTCCTTGTGCTCTGCTCGATTCCACAAGTAAACTAATATATCATCTATAAAATTGATAAAAAAGAAGTCTAAATAGGGCCTAAACATGCGAGACATCAATTTCATAAAAGTTGTAGCGGCATTAGTCAACCCAAACAGCATCACCAAGAACTCGTAATACCTATACCTTGTTTGAAAATTGTCTTTAGTACATCCTCATCTCGAATCCTCAACTTATGGTAGTCGAACCTCAAATCGATCTTAGAGAATAGTGTGGCTCCGTGTAGTTAATACCTATACCTTGTTTGAAAAGTTATCTAAAGTACATCCTCATCCCAAATTCTCAACTTATGGTAGTCGAACCTCAAATCGATCTTAGAGAATAGTGTGGCTCCCTGTACGTGATCAAAAAAGTCATCAATACATGGAAAGGGATACTTATTCTTAAAAGTCACCTTGTATAGCTGCCTATAATTAATACTCATCCATAAAGAACCATTATTTTTCTTCACAAACAATGCTAGTGCACCCCACGATGACATGCTAGGACAAATAAAACCTCTTTGAAGCAAATCCTACAACTCAACACTAAACTCTCAAAGCTAAGTTGGGGCCATACAATAAGGAGAATTAGAAATGGGCCTGGTTTCCAACTTAACCTTGATTGAGAAATCTATGTCACGCTCAAGTGGGAGGTTAGGAAAACCAACACTACAAGAAAAATGGCCTTTAGTGACAAACGAATCTGGTCACCAAAAGTCAAAATTTGGTCACTAAATGGTTTTAGTGACCAAAAAATGTTGGTCACCAGTTGGTCACTAATGCTCGGTCACTAAAGGTAC
>JBDJHY010206747.1:0-10978 GCA_039654485.1 Withania somnifera | reverse complement strand
ACAACTTAATAGCCTCCACTTGCAGTCTTAGTCAATTTGAAGACTTCAACTTTGCAGCCTTGCCCTACTTGACAACTTTATCCTTGCAGAGTTTTCCAGCTTGGTAGCCTCCACTTGAAGCCTTAGTCAATTTGAAGACTTTAACTTTGCAGACTTTGCCTACTTGACAACTTTAATCTTGCATACTTGGCCAACTTTAAGACTTCAATTTATAGACTTAGCCAACTTGAGGACTTCAATTATAGCCTTAGTCATTTTGAAGACTTCAACTTTGCAGCCTTCCTCCGACTTGATGACTTTAGCTTTGCAGACTTGGCCAACTTGGTTGCCTCTATCGCAGACTTAGTTAATTTGAACACTTCAATTTTGCAGCCTTCACCGACTTGATGAATTCAGCCTCAAAGAATTGCCTAACTTGACATCCTCCACTGTCAACCTTAGTCAATTTGAAAACTTGAACTTGTAATATCGAAAGACTGGTAAGTTTCAAATCACGTTGAAGAAGCCCATTCTCTATATAGGTTTTTCCATCGATCCATCAATATCTGGTGAAAGACCAAAGTTTGATGAAACAGTGCTTGCAACCTAACTTTTACGATTTAGATCAAGTGGGAACATTTAATTTCTTGGATCTCATACGACCGAATTTAAAATGAAACTCTAAGTGCCTACGTCCCTCGTTAAAGAGGATTAAGTCATATGTAGTTCAAAAAAAGTAATTTTTTTGTGTCCTAACTTTTTTCTAGGCTACCTCTTTCAAGGTTTTCAACTTAGTGGACGATTCATTTTATTTCTTTTTCTAGAGATGTCGTACACAATCTATACTCTTGCAGGCCGGAGTGTTATGGCTTACAGTTTAGGCTCATGAATTGAATAGCGTCAAGGGTTTTGCTCAAATTTTTGAAGAGCTTTTCAACATGAAGACTTATCTCAAATTTGAGAAGCTTCATGACTTAAAGATTTAGCTAGAATTTGATGAGTTTTATGACTTGAAGATTTAACTTGAATTTGACGACTTAAAGATTTAGCTCGAGTTTAATGAGCTTAAAGATTTAATGATTTTGCTCAAATTTGATGAGCCTGAGGATTTGAAGATTTAGCTCGAATTTGATGAGCTTGATGATTTGAAGATTTATCTCAAATTTGATGAGCTTGAATATTTGAAGATTTAGCTCGAATTTGATGAACTTGATGACTTGATGATTTAGTTTGAATTTGATGAGCTTGATGACATGCAGTTTAAGATCTTGCATCAAGGAGCATTTTGACTTGCAGTTTAGGCTCGTGCGATGAGGAGCATTATAACTTGCGGTTTAGGTCATGCATTGAGGAGATTTTCAACTTGAGATTTTATCTTGAATTTAAGGAGCACATAACTTTAATATTTTTCTTGAATTTGAGAAGCTCGACAATATGCAGTTTAAGAGCGTATGTCAAGGAACATTGTAACTTTCAGTTTAGGCTCATGCGTTAAGGAGTTTTATAACTTGCAGTTTAAGCTCATGAGTTAAGTAGCACCGGCACATACATAGACTCTTCAGTTTTATCTTCGGTTGCATCCCCGCCCCCATCATGAAGTTCTTTTATATCTTCATCTTTGCGAGGTTCACAAACAAGCAACCATTGATATCTTCATCTAGTCATGCTTAATTTCATGTCACGTGCAAAAGTGGCCAACTCTTCAAATGTATTGGATTTCAACCCTTGTAAGATATAGTGAAGACCCTAATTTATTCCTCGACTACACATTCCAATGCTAGAAATTTCATTAAAGCGGTCTTTACAGTTGAGGCTCAAACTTCTCCAGTGATTGATAAAGTCAACGAATGGCTCATCTTCACGTTGGCGAGCCTTTGCGAGTTTCATCATACTAAGTACATGTCCTGTGCTGTAGAAACGATTGAGGAACTCTTGCTCTAACTGCTCCCAGCTAGCTATAGAATTGGGTTCTAGATTATACTAATCAAAAGCATTTTCTTTGAGAGATCGAATGAACTGAAATGTTACTTTTATATAGTCTTAAATTATGGTTTAGGGTAGAGTATCCTCCAAGAAACCTAACTGAAATTTAATACGATTTGACAAAATCTTGTGGAGTCCTACAAAATTTCCATGTCTACAGAAAAATTTCTATATTAAAGACTTTTAACTAAATTGCTTTTAAATTTTATGATTAAGGAAATTATATAATTTGAGATGAGAAATACATGATCTTAGAATCGTATTCAAATATATTGATTTATTCGACTAAATTGATATGATTTTTGAATTTGAACTAAAATAAAAATTTGTGCAGTTATATATATAGTCCCTTCAATAACACATAAATATTGTTACACGTTTTCTTCTCTTTTTATTCTTTTATTTTTGGTAAGTAGCTCTTCATATTTATCCAGTTTTCTTTTTCATTATGAATATGTAGAAATAAGAATTATTGATATTTTTCATATAGTAACTCTGATTTTCTATACGAATTCAGGCTTTATATATCAAGTTTTTGCAGAGTAAGATAGTTCATTCAAAGAATAAACATACGAGGAAGTTGAACAATGTACTCACAACATGACATTGATATGAAAGAAAAAAAATCGTTTATCGAAAATGATTTAAATTATTTATGATATTCTTCTTTCTTGAAAAAAATAAGTTTATTAGCTCTTGATATCTTTATAAAAATATAAATTTGTATAGTAGATAATATAGTTCCTTGATTCTATATTGTTTGAGGTCTTGCATAATTATGATTTAAAAGTAAGTGACTTTCTTGATCTCTTTTTGTCAAATTCTTTTGGTATTAATTTCGACAGATTAACAGACCAAACATGTTAATGGAAGGTTACAACTAATTCCAACAGAGAGTTCAGTAAAAGAAGAAACAGTATGAGGAGGTTGAACACTGCATGTAAAACACAGGTTTGAAATAAAAGAAATAAGTTTAATTATTCGTAGTGTTTTTCTTTCTTGAGAAAAATAAATCTGTTAGTTTGGTAATTTCATTATTCAAATACAAATTTGTACCGTGAATTCCTTTATATATTATTTTTAAGGTTTTCCATAACTATGATATAAATATGATTGTTCTTTTTTAAATCTCTTTAACATCATATTTTGCCGGAATAAGAAAGCAAAAATATTGATGGAATGTTATTACTAAATTGAATGAGAGCTCAGTAAAAGAACAAACAAACTTATGAGATTTAATAGTGTATTTACAATATATGTTTGAAACAAGAAAATATTTTGTTGAAAATGATTTTAATTATGCATAATATTGTTCTTTCTTGAGAAAAAAATTATTTGTTAAATTTGGAAATTAATTTATTCAACTAAAAAATAATTTATTACTATAGAAATTAACTGATATGCAAAACAATAAGAACTTTAAGTAAAAAAAAGTCCTTAAGCAGTAAGTTTCATCATTGTTAGATTGTAGATTTTCGACAAAATAATATCCTTAAATAGCAAGGTCTATAAACATCAATGATTAAAAAAAAGTTTTTAAGTAATATTGATGAAATTAAGAAAACAATTTTATAAAACTATTGAAAATTCTACTTTCTAGAGGTTATTGTAATTTTTAATTTAATTTTTTAAATACAGATGTGATTTTGTCTATTTTCTATATTTAGTATCTTTAAAATTTTATTTTGGCTTGGTTGCGAATTTATAAATGGGGTAAGCAGGAAGATAATATTCTTTTCTTTTTTTTTTTATACTCATTCTTCTTTTCGTATGCAGAGGTAAACATCTTTTAGCATATTTATATTGATTTTATCTCTTTTTTTTTTTCATTTTGAGATGGTTTATCATGAACTAAAATTTATGAACTATTCAAGGAACTATAAGTTATATGAGATGTTGACAATGTATTTCATTAGTTTATTGGTCAAGGAATGTTTTTTTATACTTTTATTATTTGGTAAATTTGTAAACCTAAGTTATGTTTTATCTTTTTATTATATATTTTTTAAAAATATTATCCATGCATCGCGTGGATATTAATATTAGTATATTTAAAATTTAAAAATTTAAAAATATTTTAATATATTCTACATAAATCCTTAATTTAAGAAAATAAATTCAAAATCTTTTTAATTTCTTAAATACTATAAAAAGTCATAAATAGGACAACCAATGGCATTATTGTAATGTCAGGTATTTTAGATGGCAAACTCAATGCTCAATCGTATTCTCAAAAAAATTCTCGGTGGGTCCAACACTTATTAGTATTGTACATAGTAGTGCTCCTATTGAAACCCATTATTTTATGAAAGTAAAATATTCAACAAATTAGTATCTGTATGTGTTTTTTTTTTTTTTTTTCAATTCAGATGTATAATTTTTTTAAAAAATTAATTGTAAATTAAATATTTTTATTTTGAAATTTTTATTTGGTATTCGATATTTATATTAGGTAATCATAAACAAGAGATTAAGCTAAAGTCAGTGGGTAACTCATATACTGCTCATCTCAACTGTATCTAATTTAGGAAATCATCAAGAAGATATAACTAATTTAAAACAGGTTAAAGGTGTCACTAGCACAAAACAGCATGCATGGGAGAGTTAAAATATTTTTAGTGCAATAAAGAGAATGAGGATTGATCAATTAGAAAAACATATTAAAGTGATTTCAGTCTCACTGCCAGTGCTGTTGGAATATCTATGTGAGTTACGCCATAAAAATTTTATAGAATGAATATAGACTATTTCCGAGGAACGTACATAACACATATATATAGAGATCGAAAGCAGATAACTAGGAGTGAAATTATTTAACCTAATGCATATTTTAGTCATTTCAAGCTCTTTATGGATCAAACATCGGTATATATGAGCATACCAAGTTTAAGTGTTTTGGTGACTTCTAAACATGTAAGCTGACATATTCCAGCAGTTTGTTAAGATATAATAGTGTTTCAGCACTAGTCCTGTTAGTTAGTGGCAGGTGTCACAGTTAGTTATAACAGAATTAGTTAGGATAAAATCATGCTAGCTAAGTCAGTTAGGGGTAACAGTTTACTTGATTTTATAAATATAGTAGTGTAGTCACTGAAATTGTATCTCTTTTGTATCATTTTTATTTTCCCTGATTCTTAATCAATACCAATATTCTTCTCTCTTCTACTTTGTTCCTTGTTTATGTACCAGTTACCTACTCCATTTATGAAGCTTAACATGGTATCATAGCTTCGATTCGATGTAGGACAGAGATATTGATGAATTCTTATTAAGTTGTTTGATAGTGAATCACGTGTACAAGAGATAGAGCATGAGATCTCTACCTTTGTTGTTTAGCAGAATTAGTTTGATCGAGTGTTACTTGATTTATGTTTGTCTTGTGTTCGAGTTGTGTTCGCTTAGTTCACAGCTAATTCTTCATCAATGGCCAATGTTAAGGGTACATCAACTGGAGGAAACTCAAATAGGTCTAATGGTACTACAACAGTGATTGATCAGCATCATCCTTTGTATCTGCAGGCATGTGATACTCCAGGTAGTTCTTTGGTCTCTATACAACTATCTGGACCTGAAAGCTGTGCCCTATGGAGCAGATCTATGAGAATTGGACTCTTAGGTAAGACTAAATTAGGTTTTGTGGATGAAAGATATACTAAGGAGAAATTTGAGCCTCAGTTGCATTATTTGTGGGATAAATGCAATAATATTTTCATAGATAACAATCTCTGTGAGTAAGGATCTATTGAGTGAAATTATGTATGCTTCCAGTGCACAGAAAGTCACGTCTTATCTTAAAGAGAGATTCGATAGAGTGTATTGATCTATAAGTTTTTTCTTACACAAAGAAATTACAAACTTAATGCAAGGTACTTTTTCTGTATCTTCATACTTTTACATTATAAAAGAGCTATGGGAAGAATTTAACTCTCTCATACCTTGTCCTAGCTGTCCTTGTGAAGAATCTAAAACATACGCAGCTTATTTTGAGTATCAAAGAATGTTGCAGTTTTAGTGGGATTTAATGACTCATACAATCAGTGTAGAAGACAGATTATGATAATGTATCCTCTACATCTGTTAATAAATCCTATTCACTGGTAATATCTGAAGGATGTCAAAGAATACTTTCTAAGTCTACTTCAGTTGGTATGAATGAAACATTAGATGCAATGGCATTCTTTGGTGGTAAAGGCAATGTAACTTCAGGTGTTCGACAAAGCAGTAACTCATCTGAATTCTCTGACAGGGAAGGTATAAACTATTATGGAGGACAGAGTAGTAACACTCTACAGTAGTGGTCAAGGAAACATGTCTACTAGTTATACTAGCAAGGGAAAATGTGTCTCTACTTCAGGCTTCAAATCTGGCAGTGGTTACTCTGGAACTAACTATAAACTTAGGATAAATACTTTGCATTGTGATTATTGCAACTGGAAAGGACATACCAGGGAGAATTGCTATAAACTCCACGACTATCCAACATATCTAAAGGAAGGAAAAAGACTCAGATAATACCTAATTTTGCCAATTATGCAGGTTCTTTTGATGCAGTTTGCAATGGGATATCTGGATTACAGCTTGGTCATCATGTTTCAGCTGAAGAAACTAGCTCAGGAGGAGTACTATCCCACCAAAACACTACAACCAGATCTAGAGTACTCATGCGATACTTCACTCAAGAGTAGTATCAATAAATTCTTCAGCTTTTTCAAAAAGCCACAAACCCTGAAAATACTATGGGAGTAACAGGTGTGATATATACTCCTACTTTGTCTTCTGATGTTAGGAAGTGGATAGTTGATTCAGGGGCATCCGAACATATGGTACATAATCTAGAAATGCTAAATAACATTCAGTCAATTAAGTAACTTACTGGTAGTAAGGTCCATATACCAACTGGAAGCTTCGCTCAAGTATGCCATATAAGGTCCTCAAATATGTTTCAAGGGTCTGAAATTAGTGATGTGTTGCACATTCCTGAGTTCAAGTATAACTTACTCTTTGTGTCAAATTTAACAAAAGAGTTGAAATGTTGTGCTTTATCTTACCCAGATTTTTATTGGTTATAGGATCTCTTCAATGGGAAACTGATGGGGACTGGCAAGCTTGAGAATGATTTCATATGTGTTATATACAGATTGTCAGTTAACAACACAAGGCCCTCATATTTGTGGTAGTAAACCAGTTGCGTCCAATGTAATAGATAGTAGAATAGACTTAGGTTTGTGGCATACGAGATAAGGTCACATTTCTTTTGCTTCCTGAAAAAACTTGAGTTGTTTCAAGCATATCTCTTGATAACACTGATGAGCTTTGTGCTGTTTGTCCACTTGCTAAACAATCCAGATTACCATTTGCTACAGGGTGCCAAATTTTTATTGTAAAAGATACTTCTTGACCTTAGTTGATGAATTTCAAGATATACTTGGATTTTCTTGTTGAATTCCAAGTTAGGGATGATAGTATCTCTGATAAACTTTCTCCTTCTGGTTAGAAATGTATTCAAGTCTTCTGTTAAACTACTAAGGATTGATAATGATTATGAGTTTCTAAATTCTCAAATGTCAAAACTTGTTCATTCCCTTGTAATTCTTCATCAGACCTCTTGTTTATACACTGCTCAATAAAATAGGGTGGTTGAGAGGAAGAACACGCACATCCTAGACATTACTAGATCTTTGAGATTTAAATCATGTGCAAAAGGGGTATAAACTTTATTCTCTGCATTCCTAAGAGTTTTTTGTTAATAGAGATGTGTTTTTTCAGGAGAATATCTTTCCTTTCTCTCAGCTTTCTTCTTCTTATTCCTCTGTCCTTCCTGTCCTGTAGCTTACACCTCTACTTGCTGGTTCCTTCTCCTACTACTATTTCTTTACTTCCCAATCCTTCTCTTCCCTCATCCTCCACTTCTACTTCTCATGCTGATCATACTCTTGCTCCTACTACTCATTCCTCCCCTAATATCAGAAGGTATACCAGACCAAGCAGGCCTTCCATTTGGCTTCATAATTTTGTCACCAAACCTTCTAAGTCTAGTTCCTGTTTTTATCCTGTTTCCAATCATTTTAGCTTTCTGAAGCTTTCATCTGCTTATGCCAAAACTCTTGCCTCATAGTCAACCATTATAGAGTCTCAAGTCTTTTCAAGAGGCTGTTCTTTATCCCAAGTAGAAACAAGCTATGCAGGATTAAATTGTTGTCTTCGAGGCTAATAATACTTGGAGCATTATTGATTTGCCACTTGGAAAGCATCCCATTAGTTGCGAATGGATGTTCAAAGTAAAGTAAGTGGCCTCAGGTGTTGTTGAGAGATACAAAACTAGATGAGTTGCTAAGGGGTTTGCGCAGAAGCAGGGGCTTGACTACTAAGAAAAGTTTTCTCCCGTGGCTAAAATGGTCACTATCAGGTCAGTTCTTGTTGTTGTTGCTGCCAAACACTGGCCTCTTGTTCAGATGGATATTCACAATGCCTTCTTGCATGGTGATCTATTGGAGGATGTTTGCATGTCCATCCTTCAGAGATTTTGTCGACATGGGGAGTCTGATAAGGTCTGCAAACTTCACAAGTCATTATATGGCCTAAAATAGGCTCCCAGAAAATAGAATTTGAAGCTAACTGGAGCACTGGTGCAGTTTGATTTTGTTCAAAGCCATTATGACTACTCACTGTTTACTAAGAAGAATGAGCATCCTATTGTAGTGGTCTTGTTATATGTAGATTATTTAATAATTACTGGAAGTCATATGGAGCTGATAACACAAACTAAGAATGATCTGAAGATGAGGTTTAAGATGAAATACCTAGGAGATCTACAGTTTTTTGTGGGGACTAGAGTTTGCTAGATCAAAGAGGGGTATTGCCTTGAGCCAACACAAGTATGCATTGGAGCTGGTCTCAGAGATGGGTCTAAGTGGAGCTAAGCCAGTTCAAACTTCTCTCGACCGTAACACTAAGCTAAATTCCATTGAATATAATGCATGTGTGGGTAATTCTGGTAACAATGTAGTTGACAAGCCTCTAACAGATGTAGGTAAATACCAAAGATGATAGGCAGACTACTGTATCTAACCATGACTATAGTTGACATATCTTTTTTTCTATAAGTAATAAGCCAATTCATGTGAGCACCTAAAGAGTCACATATAAAAGTTGCCTTGAGGGTGGTAAGATATATAAAAATAGAACCTAGTTTAGGCTTATTGATGCGTGCTCAAAGTTCAGAAGTGTTGTCTATATATTGTGATTTTAGACTGGGGAACTTGTCTTCAGACTAGAAGATCTGTTAATAGATATGTGGTAGAGTTTAGTGATGTTCTTGTGTCCTGAAAATTAAAAAAAAATAAGAAACAATTGCTAGAAGTTCTGAAGAAGCATGAGTTTCTTCCGTTGCTGAGATAACTTGGTTATATGGTTTATGTAAGGTGTTAGGAGTCGACATTAAGCAACCCGTGGATCTCTACTGTGATAATAAAGCTGCAATCCAAATTGCAGCTAATCCAATCTTTCATGAACGAACTAGACACTTTGATATTGATAGCTACTTTGTAAGGGAAAAACTGGTTCATGGGATGATCAAGATTCATCATGTCCAAACAACAAAACAACTAGCTGATGTGCTTACTAAAGGATTGCGTAAAGGACAACATGGATACTTAGCTTGAAAGACATCTTTCAAGCATCAAGTTGAGGAGGGGTGTTAAGATGTAATAGTGCTTCAACACTAGTCCTATTAGTTAGTGACAGCTCTCACAGTTAGTTATAACAGAATTAGTTAGGATAAAATTGTGCTAGCTAAGTCAGTTTGGAGTAGTGTTACTTGGTTCTATAAATATAATAGTGTAGTCACTGAAATTGTATCTCTTTTGTATTACTTTCATTTTCCTGATTCATAATCAATACCAATATTCTTCTCTCTACTACTTTGTTCCCTGTTCCTTGTTCATATACCAGTTACCCACTCCATTGATGAAGGTTAACAAGTATGTCAATGAATTTTGAGTAAAATGCTGAAGCTGCTACCAAAGTGTGGTCAAAAGTTTGACAAGAAAAGGCCAGATAGAAGCAAGTATTTCTAATTCTGTTGTTCTCTCATTTCTACATCTGTGATCTGTGTGTGTTTATTCCATTGTTGCTTAGCAAGGGGAGAGATAAGTGAATAGGTTCTCAACGGATCTATATATGTGGCAGTTCTCTTTGTTGCTTTAGTATGAGTCTTCTTCCGCTGCGTCTTGCTCAAAATATGATGTGGATAACATCATTATATAATTATATAGCACCTTGATGATATTTATCATAAAATCATAAACGCAAAATTGAACATAGAAAATAAACACACATACTTGCCTATATATTATTGATAAGTTAAGCGATGTTATAACACAACTTCTATGAATAGGATGTCATTTTATATTATTAAAAGAGGAAAAGCTATATACAAAATAAAAAGGATAATAAAATGAAATTGAACATAAAACGTTAGTACTGATAAATCTCAACTAAGAAGTATCCTTTGTTTGTCCTATTTTTTTTATTCCATAAAAGAAAGGAATTTTTTTTTAATTTTGATTTTACACATAATATGTTTAAAACTGTAAAATTTAAGAACATTTTAATACATTCTACATATATCTTTAATTTAAAACAAGAAAATCAAAATCCGTTTTAATTTTTTAAATATCATGTTAAGTTAAAATCAGGCAAATGAATTAAAATGAAAAAAAAAATAATTAGAACTTGAGTAAAGGCAGGAAAAATCCTCCAGTAATTTTCCCATTACCCCTTTTCTCCCGGGCGGATAGAATGTTTTTTCTTTTGTAACACGTAGTAGTAGAAATAAAATGAAAAGTAAAACAATTATACTATATGAATTTCTATAAAGCATTAAATTTACCTCATGTCTCACCTGATTCATTTCAATAATGAGTTATGTTATCTTTGTCATGTGGCCTAAGTGGTGTGAACACCACTTGATGATTAGTGACCTTAGTTGTCAAGTATAAAGACCAAACCTGGTCTA
>JBDJHY010206737.1:0-11505 GCA_039654485.1 Withania somnifera | reverse complement strand
TGAGTAGAAATCTCAAAAACCGACATATATAAAGATTAGATTTTCAAAATATGATTCTTTCAAAATCTATGATCACATAATAACTTACTAAAGATTAAAATATTAAGAAAATAATTTTTAAAGTTACTCTTTCTGTTCCAAAACAGTTAGGCACACTCCTAAAGAATTTAATGGTTGACTGTTTATTTTTGTTAATTTACCCTTATATGTAATAATTAAAATATAATTATGAGAGTAGAAATTAAGAAGTATTTATTAGACAAAAAAAAAAGATATTATAAGTAGAAAAAATGATAAAAAAAAATTATATAATGGTTGTTATTTACATTGAATAATTTTGAAAGTTCAACAATTTTATTTTCCATAATTTTAAAAGGTGTGCTACTTAATGTCATTTTAGGGATAAAATTAAAAAAGAATGTTTAAAATAATTTTGATTTTATTAGTAGAATAATTAATTTAAAATAAATAAAATTAGAAAGAGAGTCAAATGTTTTAAAATGGAGGAAGGAGTATAAGAAATATAAGAAATTAAATGCGTTAATTTTATATGCATCAAATGGGTACGAACTATAAGAAATTAAAGAACGATTAATATGCTAGCTAAATGGTACTCTCTTCATTTTACAGTAAATGTCCAAACAGAACTTTTGTTTTTGTTTAAAATAAGTGTCTATAACACGTAATCACAAGAAAGAATTATTTTTTTTCAGTTATTTCAATTTTTTATGATATCATTAATTAGGATAGCTTAGTTAAAATATCATTTATTTTGCTAGGTGTTGCTATTTCTTTAAGGGGTGTGCTAGCCAAAGGTTAAGTCGACACTCATTATAAATTCGAGGAGCAAATGCAAAGTACTCCCTCCGGTTCATTATATTCAGATCATTTTATTTTAGTTGATTTTTATTTTTTAAAATTTTAAAAAGAAAATATGAAGAACTTTTTTTATTAAATTAGTTTTATTAATTATATTTTATAAATATATTTTAAATATTTTATTTTATTTTATCATTTAATGATAGGACAATATTAAAAGAATATGTATTTCTCTTGATTTTATAAAAGAGATGAGTAAATTAAAATAAATATTTTCAGGAAAAAGAGCCAACTAAAATGAAACAATGAAAATATTTGGTCACTTACTAAAATATTCTTTTAACTTGTGCATTTTAGCAAATCAAGAGAGTTTTATCATTGTTTCCTTTCTATTTTTAATATTTAACTACTAAATAAAATAGTGCTTCTTCTTTGCATTTTTACTTGCCTTCTGTATTAAAAATAAATGTTCACCTTACTTGTCCAATTTAAAATCTCAAGACATAATTATGTGTAATTAATTTCTAGTTTACTTTATTTAAGCTATAGTCATTTTTCAATGCATTTTAAAAATATTAAAATTTACAATTTCAACCATCCATATTCTTGTTATTAAATTGTTTTAATTAAAATATTAAATTATTTCTTACTTTCTTAAATTGACAAGTAAAAGTATACATTATTTTTAATAAAGTAGATAAGTAAAAATGAATGGATGAAATATATTTAAATGGTGGTATAGTAAAATTAACATTTTATTTTTAGCTCTTTAAGGAATGTCCAAGTCAAAACTTAAATAAGTAAAAATAAAGAAAGAGTGTAGTCCAATTTAGAGTTACAAATTATTATTGATAAGATTAATTTATTAAAATCACTCTTAATAAATATTTTTTTAAGAATTATGTCAAATTAATATGGATCCAATAATATGAAAGAAAGGGAGTAAAAAAATATCCTTTTAAATTTCTCTTTTGCTCATCAACCTAACATTGTGTACAAGTATATTTCAGTTTGATGTCCACTTTGATATTCCATTATTCCCTATGAGTGGAGTCCTTTGGGGATCGCAGTTTAATTCGTAGAATAATCTTTTGTTTCCCTCAATTTCAACTCTCTAGTGCCCCTTCTTTCTAATGCTCTTTGTTTTTTTTACTTGTAAGTTATCACAGACCACGAGTGTACGCCTTCTTGCATTTATAAATTTCTCACCCAAGATTGTGACAGCAGCGTAAAGATCTTTTTTTCTTTTAATCAAAGGTCTAGAAATGAGATTTCGAGAATAAAATTGTATTGGATAGAAAATATTTAAAATTATTTTATGTGAATCCATATTAATTGGACCTCAAAATAGATATGAAGCGCTAGAGGGGGAAAAAGTTAATAAATTTTACTTTATCATAAAATTATATATATATATATTTTTTTTGTCCTTTATTTAGCAATCAATCTTATGCCTAGTCAGTTCTCTAGAAACTGTAGTCAAAGTGCGGACGAAGCTAGTGAAATATAATGATATGAACATATAAATTTATGCTTTTATTATGAGATAGATAAATTAAAGATAAAAGGCAAAAATACAAATCATCCCTCGTTAGGAATGACCTTAATAAATTCACATGGTCAATTTACTTTCTACGCATGTTTCTACTTTTACTAGCATCATATTTTCCAATTCTGTATACCAAGTTCAGTTTATTGGAAAATCATTCCGAATGACTTCATTCGCAAGAAACATGACACTTATGGACGAGAAAATGGTCCTAAAAATTCAATTCTGGTCCCTAAATTAATATTTGACCAAAAGAGTTTTCCTATCCCATGACTTGTGATACTACCACTTAATTCGACTTGTAAATAGTGTACATAAAACTTTGCTAAATAGATTGCGCATAAACTATAAGTGAAATAAATAATATAAATTGTTAATTTGTAGCGAAACGAACTACAAGACCTTAATACTTCTTGCATGCGAGAGAGTGAAATTCGTATCTTTTAATCGTACATATTAGCTGTAATTATATAAAATAAACTAGGACTAATAGTAATTAGTAATTACTAAATTGCTATAATAATACCAGTGAGCTAAGGAACATGCTACGCCTAATACTCTTTTCAGGGATTAGGATAAAAGAGTTTTCTTTCATTAATACTCAGCGAAGGTAATGTTCCGTTGATTGACTACATCTTAACTTGAATTCCGATGCATTATGCAGATCCCCAAGAAAGTGATCTTTGGGCCAATTCCGCTATCACCTACAAATACGACCGCTTACATTAATTGAGAGGGCATAATCCAAAGAAAATTTAAAGGTAATGGTTCAAAAAAGGAACTTTCTGTTGTAAAATATTAAGTTCGCCACGTGACTCATTCCAATAATGAGTAATGTTGTCTTTATAATGTGGTCTAAGCGGTGTCAACATCACTTGATAATTAGTGACCTTAGTTGTCAAGCGTAAAAATCAAATTTAGTGTATATATAGCTAGACATAAATAACAATTTGGTTGTACTTTTTCCATTTCAAGAAAAAGAAAGAATTCCTCCCCACCTTCCTATTTTAGCAATTTTTCCCTTTTGAAAACTTTTCTCTTAAACTTTATAATTTTAGAATTTATTTAGTTTGAAATTGTATTTTTATTATTCACGTTATCAGCATGAGACTCTGCCAGTTCGAGTAAATATTGTAAAAGGTATAAAAGAAAATATGGATGTACCTCAAGTTTTATTCGGATCAATACTCAATCACGATGGTATCTGTGTAATTAATAGTGGAACAACTCATGCCATCTTCAAAGATAGAGAGATACTTCTCTTACTTGTTGAGGAGAAAAACGAATGTTACAACAATTTCTGGTAACTCAAAATTGATTGAAGGCTCCGGAAGAGCTACTATATTTCTGCCCAAGAGAACAAAATTGGTTATAGAAGATGTTTTATTCTCTTCTAAATTCCCAAGATACTTGTTAAATTTCAACGATATCCGCTGAAATGGGTATCATGTTGAGATAATAAATGAAATGAATAGAGAATATCTTGGCATTACCAAGAATGTATCAGGCCAAAAATATGTTTGAAAAAATTGCCAACTTTGTCTTCTAGACTATACTATGAAGAAATTAGTGCAATTGAAGCACATTCTATTGTAAACCTGAAGTTTATTGATTTGAATACTTTTATGTTGTGGCATGACCGAATAGGTCACTCTGGATCAATAATGATGAGGCGAATTACTGAAAATTCAATTGGGCATTCATTAAAGAACCTGAAGATTCTTACAAATGATGAATTTTCATGTGCTTCTTGTCGCCAAGGCAAATTGATTACGAGGCCATCACCATGAAGGTTGGCATTGAATCCCCTAAATTTTTGTAACTTATACATGAGGACATATGTGGACCTATCCACCCACCTAGTGAACTGTTTAGATATTTTATGGTCTTAATTGATGCATCTTCAACGTGGTCTCATGTGTGCCTCCTATCATCTCTCAACCTGGGGTTTGCGAAGTTGTTGACATAAATAATTCAATTAAGGACGCGATTCTCAGATTATCCTATTAAGGACATTCGCCTCGATAATATTGGAGAATTTACATCTCAAGGTTTTAATGATTATTGTTTATCAATTGGATAAAAGTTGTTTATCAATTGGATAAAAGTTGATTATCTTGTAGCTCATGTTTATACTCAAAATGGCCTTACGGAGTCATTTATTCAGTGCCTACAATTGATAGATAGACCACTACTTATGAGAACGAAATTATCCACTACCACTTGGGTCATACTATCTTGCATGCAACATCACTTGTTCGTCTCCGACCGACTGACTATAATAAATATTTTCCATCTCAATTGGTTTTTGATAATAAATCGAATATTGCTCATCTAGAATCTTTGGTTGTTCGGTATACGTGTCAGTAGCACCACCACAACGTACTAAGATGGACCCCAAAGAAGGTTAGAAATATATGTTGGGTTTGACTCACCCTCTATAATTCGCTACCTTGAACAATTGACGTGAGACTTATTCACTGCTAGATTTGTCGATTGTCGGTTTGAAATTTTTCGCAGTTAGAGGGAGAGAAAAAAGAACCCATTAAAAGAGAAAAAATTGAGTGGAGAGTTTCATCACTATCTCACTTTAATCAACGTACTCCAATATGTGAGCAGGAGGTCCAAAAGATCATCTACTTACAAAGAATAGCAAATCAAATGCCATCTACTTACAAAGGATAGCAAATCAAATGCCAAATGCATTTACTGATCTGAAAAGAATAATAAAATTACATGTCCCTACAGTGAACGTGCCTATTCGAATTGATATCCAAGAAGGACCATCCACTAGTGTCATAGCTTCTGAATCCCAAAACGCCTGAAGCGTGGTGTATCATTGGGTTTGAAAAATAAAAATCCTAGGAAAAGAAGCGCGAAAGATGATCAAAATGAAACTGTGAAAGAATCTCACGAAGACGTTCAAGGTCTGATTAATCTTAATATTCCTGCAAAAATCAATAAACCCGAGACTCAAGTAAACGAAGAACTTTCAATAAGTTCTACTACTGATTGAATAAATTTAGATCAATTAAAAATTACGGTGGATGGTATTTTTGCATATAATGTTGCACTTAATATTATGTAAGACAGTGAGGATCTTGAACCTCAATCTGTCAAGGAATATCGGTAAACATGTGATTGGCCAAAATGGAAAGAGGCAATTTAGTCAGAATTGAAATCACTTGCTAAACTTGAGGTTTTTGGACTTGTAGCTCAAACCTCCAATAGTGTAAAATTAATTGTCTATAAATAGGTCTTTGTACGAAAAAGAAATGAGATTGTAAGATACAAGACACGACTTGTGGATCAACGCTTTTATTAAAAACCTGGCATTGACTATGAAAAAATATATTCACCGGTTAAGGATGCAATAATATTTCGATATCTTATCAGTTTAGCTGTAAATGAGAATCTTGAGATACATGTCATGGATGTGGTTACAACATATCTTTATGGCTCACTTAATAATGAAATTTACATTCAAATCCTAGAAGGATTTGAATTGTCTGAAATATATTGTTTAAAGTTTCAAGGTATGTACTCAATCAGATTACAACTGTCATTGTATGGTCTAAAACAATAAGGGCATATATGGTATAATTGCCTTAGTGAGTACTGGATAAATAAAGGTTATATAAATGATGTCATTTGTCCTTGTATTTTATTAACAACGACATCAGCGTTTGTCATAATGGTTGTTTCCGTTGATGACATAAATCTCATCGAAACTCTAGAAGAGGTTTAAAAGGCGATTGAGTATTTAAAGAAAGAGTTTGAGATAAAGGATATTGAAAAGATGAAACTTTATCTTGGTTTGCAAATTGAACATTTAGCAGAAGGTATCTTCATCCATCAATCTATACTGCAAATGTTTTAAAACGATTTTACATGGATAAAACACATCCATTAAGTACTTTAATTGTTGTTTGATCACTTGATGTGAATAAAGATTCATTCTGACCTCAAGAACAAAATGAGGAACTCCTTGGTCCTGAAGTACCATATCTCGGTGCTATTGGTGTACTTATGTACATTGTTAATACAACGAGGCTTGATATAGCATTTTCTATTAATTTTCTAGAAAAGTATAGTTCCTCCCCTACGCGAAGACATTGGAACAGAGTCACGAATATAATGTGATATCTAAAGGGGACTATTGATGAGTCTATTTTACTCTAATAAATATTGTGAGGATCTGTTGGTTCTGCAGATGCAGGTTATTTATAGAACCCATATAAATCTCAATATCAGACAGGGCATGTATTCACATTTAAAGAAACTGCTATATCATGGCGATCTACAAAGCAGTCTATTATTTCCATTTCTTTGAATCATGCCAACATAGCTACAATTCATGAAGCAAGTAGAGAATGTGTGGTTGAGATCGGTGATATATTCCATCAAGAAAAGATGTGGCTTAAAGAGTGATGTCAAGGTATCCACGGTCCTGTATGAAGACAATGATATAGCTCAATTGAAAGGAGGCTTCATCAAAGAAAACAGAACGAAGCACAATATCACCAAAGTTGTTCTTCACTAATGATCTACAGAAGAATGGTGATATTGATGTGCAAAAAATCCGTTCAAGTGATGATCCAGAAGATATGTTCACCAAGTCTTTACCAACCTCAATTCTGGAGAGGATGGTGCATAAGATTGGGATACGAAGACTTAATAGCTTGAATTGTTGTCTTCATCAGGGGGTTTAAGAATACACGTTGTACTTTTTTCCTCAACCAAGGTTTTTATTCCACTGGATTTTACCTGGTAAGATTTTTAATGAGGTAGCAAGCAATGCATATTGTGGATAGCCATGTGAAAGAAAATCTATACGTGGTTATTCAAGGGGGAGTGTTGTGGACTTATGAGGATGTCCATGTGACTATGTAAAAAGAGAGTAGTGGCATGCCAAAATTGTTTGATAATAGACAAGATTAGTGGCCTATGATGTTATGTGTAAAGACCAAATTTGGTCTATAAATAGCTAGACATAGATAACAATTGAGAAGACTTTTTCATTTTTGAAGAATTCCTTCCAACTTTCTCCTTTTAATACTTTCCTCTTTTAGTGAGTTTCTATTTTCAGATTTTATTTAGTTTTGTATTGTATTTTCATTTTATAACATTATTGAATTTTTCATTCAATTTTGGTTTTCAACAACTACAACACAACATGCATGTAATTTAGTTGTAATGATGTGCTAGCTATAAAGCTATTATACATTGAGGCTTTAAAATTTGGGGCCAAGTGCAATAATAGCCGCTTGAAGGGATCCTTGTTTATACTAAAAAATTTGAGATGATAAAATTTTAATTTTTTTTTACTTCGAAATTAAATTTCAGACATAATCTTCGAAGAATTTAAACTCTAATTTTTTGGGTCTAAGGTCGAAACTGATCAAGCTAAATTTTAGTCATCATGTTTAAATTCGAAAATCTTGGACTTTAACATTCAAAAATTCATAATCATGGTCTGAGGTTCCACTTTCACTTTGCTCTCATACTTCTTCCATCCTAATCTACATGAAATTTTTTCTTTTTTAGCTTATACAAAATTTTAGAAAAAAACCCTTGATAAAGTAATTTATAGCCAATAAATATCTAAGTTCAAAAATCATCTTTTTCTGTTAAAGTTTTTTTATCAAATCAAATAATACCACATAAATTAGGACAAAGAGACTATTAAACTCGGGGAAAATTTATACAAATTGATTAGTGACAAAATTGATACAAATGTTAAGTTTCTATTGTAACTTCCTATGCATCCTTACTGCAACTGATTACCTCAAAGTTCATGATTTTCCTTTTGCCGGACATACATCCCACTTGATAATAAATCCATGGTCAATTCACAAGTAATATATACTTTCTACTATGCCTATCAAATGGGCTGGGTTGATCAGGTAACCCAGTTAAAAAAGCTTCGGACTGGATCGGAACAGTAACCGACAGTTTGTGTTGAGCTTTCCGGATCGGTCCACTGACCCGGAATCGAGTGGATGAAAAAAAATAAAAAATTTAACCATTGGGCCAATCCAAATTTTGACCGTTGAGATGATCTTTTACTGCTCCTTAACGGTCCTAAATGGGGCAAATTTTAGTTTTTTTAAAAAAATATTTTAATTTTTTTTCTATAAATACTACTTTATTTTTTTGAATTTTCACAACAATTCTCTCAATATTTCTCCTAAAAAATATTCTAATTATTCTAAATTAATTTTTTAATTTATTATTTTGCAATAATTAGCAACGTCAAGTGATCAAGTGGAAGTTTTCAACTTTCAGGTGTTCAATTGATCAATTACTTTGACAATTTGGTATAATCGTCCCATCTCTTACTTTTGAATTTTTGAATTTATTTATTATTTGTAATTATATTATTTTTATTTTTTAAAATTTTACTATTATTATTTTTTTTAATATGGATAGACTAAGAAAAATAGATAAAAGTGTTAAAAATTTATGTCCTGGAAGTAGTCCGAGTAATAAGAAAAAAATAGGTTTCACTTTCGCTAGAGGTTCAGAGGTTCCGGTAGTACTAGAAATTATAATCGTATGCTTGCCAGTGAACCTAAACAAGAATTTGAATAAGGTGGGATTGTGGGTATGCATGATATGAATTATGTTGAGCTGCAAGAAAATTACGAAATAGCACAAGATAATGAATTAGAAGGGGATGCTACTATTAATCTTGACGAGTTTAACTATAATGATGATGATGATAATGATAACGATAATGATGATGATGGTGATGACGATGACGATAACAATCAGAATCTCAATGTCTCATCTCCTCAATCTATTAATTTTTCTCCTAAATCTCTTAAAGTTACTAGAAAAAATAGTGTTGTATCAATTTTTTTTAATATATAACAGTAACGAAAATTGTTAGATGCATTATTTGTAAGCAAGTATTTTCTCATAAAAGTGGAGGTAATGCAGGGGAGATGAGTACCTTAATTAGACATTGTAGAACTAAACATAGAGTAGAATGGGCCAAAGTAACTGGTGTTAAGGAAGACAGATTGAAGCTGGGTAGAATAAATTCAAAAAACAGTAAATTAATTCAAACTTATAATAAAGCACAGAACCATTTAGAAATAGCGAAAATGATAGTTCTAGGTTATTTGTCTTTTGATTTTTCTTACTTCTGATGCATTTGTTTTATATGTACAAAGAATTTATAATTAAATATTTGTCGGTATTCCTTGAAATACATGTCAGTCAGATGTTTTTAGATTACACGGACAATATGCATGTTATTTACGTACCTTATTTCTAAATCTTTCATGTAGAGTTTTCCTAACTTTCGTTCATGGTCGTGTTGTAAATAAAAATGATTATTTAACCATTACTTGTCACTAGAGAGATAGTAATTTTATAATTCAAAAATAAATATTAGCTTTTCTATATGATGAAAATCGTAGGCATGATGTACAATTTATTTCAGAAATAATTACTAAAGTTGCTAATTATTATAATCTGATTGGTAAAATTTAATGTGTAACTTTTGACAATGCATCTAATAAACTGCCGCTATTGAGACATTAAAAAGATCACTTTCTCCACTACTTGAACATATTTTTAATATTAGGTGTGCTTGTCATATATATAATTTAATTGTTAAGGATGATCTTGCTTTTTTGAACCTATAGTTGAAAAATTAAGATTTGTAGTAAGACTTATTCAAGGTAACAATAGAAGGTAAGGTTTGCAGATTTAAAGTAAAATGTGCACAGTTTAATATCAAATCTAGATTAATGCCCGAAAAAATAAAAACTCGGTAGAATTCAACTTTTTTTAAAAAAAAATTGCTACAAATTTAGGAAGCCCACTAGTGTCACTTTTAACCAATTTTCCCAATCACTTGAGCATAAGTTACAAAATTCGAATTGGAACCTAATTAGAAAAGTAAAGGTATTTTTAGAAACTTTATACAATGCTACTAATGTATTTTCATCTCAATATTATCCCACTGTTTGTTCTATTGTGTCTTATGCAGCTGAACTACCTCTACTGCTTTCTGAATATAAAAAAATAACGCGGTTCAGGAGATGCTATTGGCGCAATGTTTGAAAATTTTTAATTTTTTTCAATTCGCCTTTTTACTTAATTAGTGCTATATTAAATCATTGTTTAAAACAGACAATAATATATCAAATTTGTAGAATAATTTATACAAGTGCATAAATTAAACATGACGAAGAACCACAATAGTTTGAGGTTATGGCTGACGCGAATCAACACTTGAGATATTTATATGAACACTATACAACTATAGTTGAAATGTAACACCAACTAATTTTACTAACCAATCAGATGAGCCTTATAATTTTAAAGAGTCATCATCATCATCTTCCAAAGGCTGGCACATGTTATGCCTGATTTTACTAACACCAGATTTTATAATAGAATATCGGCTACATCATGGGGAGGAGTTGGGGATGAACTAAATCTGTATTTCTTGCAGGCTTCTGAGAAAATTAGTTGGAATGGTGGTAGGCGAAACAAGTAAGTTTTCAGTTTTATCTGTAGTAACCAGGAACGTCATGAATATTCCAAAGTTGACGATTGCATCAGAGAGCGCATTTAGTCAGGGACAACAACAAATTAGAGACTATCGACATTCTTTGGGAAGCAATGCAATGAATGTTCTAGTATACCTCAGATATTGGATCCGATCCGAACGAAGAAAGGAATTGGTTCCAGATCGTGAAGAAGAAGAATAAATCGAAGAACTATTGTTTGCACATTCTTCAATAGAAGTAAGTCCTAGATATGGATTTATTGATTTTAACCAGTGCGATTCAGTAGATCCTAGTGTTAATGTTCATGAATTAAATAGGATAATTGAAGAAATGTATTAAGTGTTGAATTATTTTTTCAATATTATCAATAAAGTGGCTCATTGAAACTATTTTATTCCAATGTTGTTATCTTTCTTTATTATATAATATATATCTTTAGTATATATGTTTAGTATGTTTAATATATATCTCTAGTATATCTTATATGTATTCTTAATATGTTTAATATATCTTTCATATAATATCCTTAATATATTGCTATATTTAGACTTTAAAATATATCTTTAGTATATATAGTATATAACCCTTAGTATATTTAGACTTTAG
>JBDJHY010206698.1:0-11506 GCA_039654485.1 Withania somnifera | reverse complement strand
TAGGAGAAGGATTTAAGTAGTTCAATTAACTTAATATTAATATAAATTATGAAAGAAGAAAATTTAAAAGTAATAGCTAGTTTGAAAATTGAAATTTAAGATTAAATATGTTGATGAATTCTAGGAATGATTGTCTCAAAATAGAAAATATTAAAGTAATGACTGAAACAGTAATGTGATAAAGAAATCATCACATAAAAGGTTAAAAAGTTTAATGAATTAAAATTTTCTTGAAAGTTGTGAAAATTGTACCAAAATGAAATGGCATGAGACAATTTTGAAAATGCCAGAGTGTAAAGAATGCCAAATAAGTAGAGATGCACGAAGTGCTAAGTAAATGAAATGTAATAGCAAGTTAAAACTTAGACAAAAATGTATAAAGATAGTCACGGCAGTAAAAGAGCGAAGGTACTGAATTTTGATTTCCTTCCAACACGTTCCAAAAAATTCCAAGTCTGAAGGTAGTAGAATCCTATATCAGCATTAGAACCTGAGACATAACAACTCGATAGCTGTATGATTGTGTTGGAGCTCCATGGAGAAAGATAATTGTCCTGCGTCTGCTTTCAGGTGATCCTGCAATGATTGAACTCGAGAAGTGCTTATACTACAAACAAAATCAATTCAACCAGAATGCAAATAAACTCCTCACCTGTTTCTCTCACAAACCATGTAAATTTTCCTGACTTGATATAGGATCCGTATTCCTTTCCTTTGTCTTCAATTCTCTACAATAAATGATCACTGAGTTACTATAATGCTTTTCGAATATGCAAGGAATTCTACGATGGAACTAGTAATCTAACACTAACTGCAAAACTGAAAAGTTTTCAGGTAGTTAAAGATTGCCAATGTCCTTATTACCGAATCTCACAAATGTTATGCTTTAGGTACACTATGGAAAAAATTAAGCAAATAAAAGTATTATGTCGCGAACAATTTTAAAATTTTAGAGAAGATAGTTCACATAACTCAAAGCCTGAGTACATCTCACCGTCAAACATTTCATGCAAGTGAAAAAAAAAAAAGAGACTCGTCAGAGCATACTAATGAAGTAAATACGATAAATTATACTTACCCGTAGTTATGTAATCATAACAATTAGTTAAAAAAGAATTATTGTAGTCCTATAGATTTCTAATGGCGATTCGAATGAATAATTCTATACAGCAAAGCAATTATTATAACAGGGAAGTCAGAAGACATTATGAATATTGATTAACAAGAAGGACAAAGAAATTTCCAGTACTATCTTTATTTTTACACATATTCAGTAAACAAATATAGAATTCCATTTACACAATTCAGCAAATTATAGAGGTGAATATCAAAGTAAAAAATTTTGACCGAAAAAACAAGAGCTAGTAAGGCGAAGAAATTGAGTTACGTAAAGCATTTGGCCGACGTTTCCGTCCTCGGCAGGACTTTCAGGCATCTGAATTGCGCTTCGGCTAGACGGATTATCAGTAACAAAACCGAACGGGTTAAATGCCGGTTTATCGTCGTCTTTGTCCGAAGAAGCTCTAGTGAGAACCGGAAGCGCCGGTCCAGTTCGTCTTCTGCCTGTCCATAGCCTTTGGAATTGGCCAGACGAAGACGAAGTGGAAGGGAGAAAGCATACAGCAGAGGGAGGAGAGAGAAGAGAGAGTGCCATCTCTCTTTGTGCGTGTGTGATGAGTGGAAGGAGTTTGAAGCCAACGAACACCACTAGCTTTCTCAATATAAATATGAATTTAAAGCGTGGGAAATACCTGGATAAATCCTAAATCGAACTCCAAACAAATACTCTCTTCGTCCCATGTCATTATATATATATAGGTTTTTGAAATTAGTTTTATTTAATAAATGTGTTTCAGAATTGAATTCACCTTCTCTTTTCTACTATATAAAAATGTAGCTATGTTCAACAAACCTGCTTTGCTAATATTCTATTAGTTAATAATATTTTTTTATTTTTTTTATTCATTTAGATTTACTTTTATGATTTATTTTTGCTCTTGATATATTATATTATTACTTAAACTACTTTGTACATTTTGATAAACAAGTTAATCTTTTGAGACAATTATTAAAAACACACTTAAATTATTTTATTTTATTAATTTGACACCTAAATTATTAAAAATATGTTTTATATTTAAATTATTAGTTTGAAGAAGATATCCAAAAATTGACTAGACCAATTATTTGTTATCAAACACATTTAAGTGCGTATGGATATTAAAAAATCCATCCACGTGGCATGTTTTTATTTTTTAGTTTTTAATTTTATATTTTTTTTTAAAATTCTACACTCTCTCCTTGTTCCATCATCAATTCTCAACCCTAGAGTAGCCTTGAATTCAATAGCTCGTCCAGGGGAGCACATTTAACATTCAAACATCATTAGCCCGTAAGGCAGTGATCTCCTCCGGCATTCTTCGTCTATTATTGGTATCAATTTTATCTCCCCTCTCGACGTTTCAGAACTTCACATTAAAGTCACCCTTTAGCAAATATTAAGGAAGTAGGATTCATATACAAGAACTACAAAACCGAAACTAGATACTCTAGAATTTTTTTTTTCTGTGATTTTGCCAAGGTAGATTTTTTTTTTTTTTTTTTGCACCTGAAAACCAATGTGGCAAGATTTTTTAAACTACAGACACCATCATATGTTAGTTAAATATGTTTCTCAAATTAAAAGATAATAATTTAGATATGAAACTCACAATTTCAATAGTTTAGATGTGAAATTTTTAAAAAAATAAGATAGTTTAAATATATTTTTGATATTTTTCAATCTTTTTGTACTTTTTCCAGCTGTTAAACATGAGTTGCTTCTTTGGCAACTATGTTTTTTCAATTTATTCTATTTCAATCATATATTTTTTTTCTACCGTAAATTTTCTCTCCAAATTTACACGACTTAGCGTAAGTCAAATATAATTTATTATTCAGTGAACTATAATATTTTTTGTAATTATTTTTATTTATTTAATATTAATTTAATACATCTCTTAAAGAGTAATAATAGAATGACAATTTTATTTTATTATGTTTAAATGTAATAAATTTAATATTTTGATAAATTATATATTTTAAAAATAATTATAATTAATAATAAAGTTACATTAGAAATTAAGTATTAATTATCTCATAATTTTTAAATTGGAAAAGTGTTGTAAATAGATATCTATTTTTAGTATAATTGACAAATATAAAAAAAGATAGTACAGTACTTCCTCCATTTTAATTTGTTTATTCCACTCTCATTTTTAGTCCTTTTAAAAAAATATATTTAATTCTAACTTTTCACACAACATATTTAATCACAAGATTAACACATTGGCACATTTTCACAAAATTTATTAATTTATTTTACTTAATTTCATTTCAAGTCAAAATAAAATAAAAAAAATTAATTATATATATATTATAAAAATAACATGGCTCAATTAAATTGAAAAATTTTATTATAGCCTATTGACTTGGTTTTAAGAAGGTGGTACGTTAACTCCGGCCCTTCTTTATTAACAAAAATCAGCGAGCAGTGATGTTGTAAGTCCCCGTTTATTTGCAGAAAAAAAAGGGGCAACCTTTTCCACTGTAAGAACTGCTGGTATAAGTTAATTAAGAAAGTGGTTTAGAATTAACAAACCCCTTGCTTGAGTAAAATATTTCCATGCAGTCAATAACTTAATAAGATTTTCTTTTAATTGTTATCTTTGTTTTACTGCAAAAATAAATGATATAGTTTCAAACATGATCCCTCTGATTGTTGTGCGGAGCGTCTCATGGAATGTTATCTGGAGTGTTTTTGAATGGCCAGAAAGAGGAAATTCGAGCAGAAGTGGTGCTCTTACGGGCTCAAACATTGAGAGTGATAATGGAGATGGCTCAGAAAATGGAGGATCAAAATTCTGTTTTCCAGCAAGTTCAAGGTTATAAATTTGAACAAAGCAGAGGAGTTACAAATAGTAAAACAGTTGGGTTTAGACGCAATTATCAATGAGTCACAAACATTTTTGAAACACGTGACTCAAGAGCCGGAGCAACAGGCTGCAACACTGATTCACCAGTGCATAATGCTGCAAAATCGAGTAGCTTCAACCCTTCAGTAGCAAAATCCGAAGGACAATTCAAAAGGTTTTCTGACTCAAATTTGCTCGAAAAAGAGAGTTGGGGTTATGCTTTAGATGTGATGAAAAATTTGGTCCCAATCATCGTTGTAAAAATAGGCATCTTAATCAATTGATTGTTTCAGAGGCAACCAACACAGATGAAGATAATATTGAAGAATTCTTTGAGCCAACCGGAGAAGATGTAGTTGAAGGAGAAACGAAAGGTACTATGATAGTGTTGAATATGACTTCAGTTGTGGGACTTACAAGAGGTAGAACAATGATACATGTGGGGAAGATTCATGGACACGATGTGATAATTTTGATCGAAAAGATTTGAAGTAACAGTCGGTAATGGTCAACAAGTTAGCAGGAATGAAGTATGAAAAGGGGTAAGGTTAGACGTGCAAGGAGCCCAAATTAACCAACAGTATTTTCTATTTGAATTGAGGGGAACTGATTTGGTATTAGGTATGGAATGGTTAGTCACATTAGGTGAAATGAGGGTAAAATGGAAACATCTTACATGAAATTCAAAGCTTCGGGAAGATCTGTGATTCTTCGAGGGGATCCAGCTATGGTCCGAATAGTGGTGTCACCCAAAGCCATGACCAATTTATTAAAAAAGAGGAACCAGGGATTTTTAGTAGAGTTGAATCAGGTAGCAAGAACTAAAGATGAAGCACCTATGGCATCAAAGGAGATTGTAAAGTTATTATCTCATTACCAGAAGTAGGTGAGCAAGCCTTGGGCCTACCACCAAGTCATTCTATTACACTTCAATCTAGAGCACGACTGCCGAATATTCGTCCATATCAATATCCTCATTCTCAAAAAGCGGAGATCGGGTATCTGGTCAAAGAACTGTTGGCTACTGGAATTATTAAAGCTAGTACTAATTAGTTCATATCCTAGTCCAGTATTACTAGTTAAGAAGAAGGACGGAAGTTGGAGATTTTTCGTGGATTACGAGCTCTTAATGAAATCACAATTCCCGATAAATTTCCAATACCATGCATTGATGAGCTACTCGATGAGTTGGGGGGAGCCACCATATTTACCAAGTTGGGTCTTAAATCAAGTTATCATCAAATTCACATTCAAGCTGGAGATGAAGAGAAAACAGCCTTTCGCACCCATGAGGGACATTATGAGTTTATGCTCATGTCATTTAGCTTGACCAATGCACCCTTGATTTTTCAATCTCTGATGAACGATGTTTTCAGGGATTATTTGCGGAAATTTATTTTAGTATTCTTTGATGATATTTTGATTTAAAGTAAAGATTATGCTTCACATGTTGAGCATTTGAAGGTTGTGTTAGATATTCTCAAGCAAAATCAGTTGGTAATCAATAAGAAAAAATGCATGTTTGGTCAACTTAAACTTGAATATCTGGGCCATGTCAACTCCTCTGAAGGTGTGCAAGTTGATCCCTCCAAGATTGAGAGTATGATATCGTGGCCAGTTCCTAGAGATATCAAGTCGTTGCGGGGATTTTTGGGACTTACCGGATATTACAGAAAGTTTGTCAAAGACTGATAAGATTGCTTCCCCTTTTAACTGATTTACTAAAAAAGGATGCCTTTTCAAGGGGAGAACGAGCATAGCAAGCATTTGAGGCATTGAAGTTGGCTATGACTCAAGTACCTGTTTTAGTGATGTCGTACTTTTCTCAGCCCTTTATAATTGAAGTTGATGCTTCGGGATTTGGTGTTGGTGCAGTTTTAATGCAAAGTGGTAAGCCTATTGCCTATTGCCTATTGCCTATTCCAGTCGAATGCTTTCTTCTAGAGCAAGACAATGTTCGGTATATGAACGAGAGCTCATGGCTATTGTATTAGCTGTCAAGAGATGGAATCACTACTTGATGGGCCATCATTTCATTATTAAAACTGACCCAAAAGCCCTTAAATTCTTGCTGGAACAGAGAGTTATGGATGAGAATCAGCAGAAATGGGTCTCCAAACTCATGGGTTATAAGTTTAGAGCAAGTACAAACCGGGTGCTGAAAATAGAGTGGTTGATGTATTGTCAAGAGGCGGGAAATCAGCAGAGTTATATGCATTTTCAATTTGGAAATATGATGACAAGGAAGAATGGGACCAAGAAGATCAACGAGACACCAAAATGGCTTCCATTTCGCAAAAGTTAATTTCAAGACAACAAGCAGCTGATAATTACCGCTTGAAGAATGGATGTATGTTGTTCAAAGGACGCTTGGTTTTGCCAAAAGAATCATCTTGAATACCTGGGCTATTGAAAGAGTTTCATTCTTCTCCTATAGAAGGCCATTCGGGGTATGAAGAGGGATGTGCAAGACTTCGTTACCAGGTGTGAAATTTGCTAAAAAACAAATCTCAAACTTAAGAGTCCGGTAGGGTTACTCCAACCTTTGCATGTACCTCGGCATGTGTGGGAGGATGTAAGTATGAACTTCATTACTTGCCTTCCGAAATCCCGTAAGTTAGATACTATAGTGGGTGTGGTGGATCATCTTATTAAGTATGCACATTTTATTCCACTTTCACGCCCTTTTAATGCTAAAGATGTAATTGTTGTCTTCATTAAGGAAGTAGTTAAATTGCATGGATTTTCTAAATCTATTGTATAATAATCGTGACCTTGTCTTCATAAGCCAATTTTGGAGGGAAGTGTTCAAACTAGCAGGTACTACGTTATGCTACAGCTCTTCCTATCATCCGGAAACTGATGGGCAAACAAAACTGGGTGTTGTATGGCAGGAAAAAATCCTAAGCAATGATCCCACTGGTTATCTTGTTTGAGTATTGATTTAATACATCCTTTAACAAATCTGCAAGTATGACACCTTTTAAAGCATTATACGAAAGGGATCCATCATTAATTTTTTACATGAACGACATCACTTCAGCAGTCGAAAAAGTAAATGAGCAGGTGCGCACTAGAAATCTGATCTTGACTGAACTCAAAGAACATATGTTACAAGCACAACAAAGAATGAAGAATCAAGTCGAACGACATCGTAGAGAAGTGATTCTTGAGGTTGGTGAAATGGTATATCTCAAACTTCACCCTACAAACTATGTTCTTTGGCTAAGAAGATTAACGAAAAACTCAATCCCCATTTTTCTAGCCCTTTCAAGATTCTAGAAAAGATTGGTTCCATAGCTTATCGATTGGAGTTACCAATTGGAGCATGCATTCATTCAGTGTTTCATGTTTCACAGTTGAGAAAATGCTTGCTCCCAACCACTCCTGCTCAGAACCTACCTCCATTTCTTACCCAAGATTTGGAGCTTCAAGTTGAGCCTGAAGCAACGAGGCAGATCACGAAACTAATCAATGGTAAATGGGAAGTGTTAATTAAGTGGAAGAACCTGCCAGAATTTGAAAATACTTGGGAGGAATATAAAATCGGCAATCTGCAATTTCCTAACTTTCACCTTGAGGACAAGGTGACTCTTATAGGGGAGGGTAATGATGAGCCTCAAGTTATAAAAACTTATTCCAGGAGGTCAAAATAAGCAATTAAAAGACTTAGTAACTGTCATGAGACAGTTACACATGTATTGGATAGTTTTTTTCTGTAAAAGGGAAAGTAAGGAGGTTTTCAGAAAGGGTATTCAGAAAGAGAAAAAGAAAAGGAAATCTTTTGGGACTCAAATGTCTAGGAATGGTGAAATATGTTTACTTTTAGTGTGTTACGTATTGTATTCTTAGGATGTAATTAAGGTGTTAGCAGTGTACTAGTGTTTGTTTTCAGATCTCTTGTTGTAATATCAGTGTATCTAGTGTAAACATCAATATTTGGTAGCAGTTTGTTCCTTTACTTATTGTTTCTGCAGAAAAGTCTATCATCTTTCCAGAAAGGTATGGGCACTCAGGTCATCTCAGAACAGCTTTTCATCCACGGACCATGATCAGGCAGAACGAACGATTCAGATTTTAGAGGACATGTTGAGGGCATGTGTCATTGATTTTAAAGGTAATTGTGATGCTCATTTGCCTTTGATTGGGTTTGCATATAATAACTTAGCATCCAGATAGCACCTTATGAGGAATTGTATCAGAGGAATTGTCGATTTCCCATAGGTTGGTTTGAGGTAGGTGAGGCTACAGTGATAGGGCCAGACTCAGTTCATGAGGTCATGCAGAAAATACAGCCGATTCAAAAGCATTTGAAGACCGCCTAAAGTCGTCAGAAATCTTATGTTGATATTAGAAGAAATGCTTAGGAGACCCTTCAGTTATAATTCTGGTTGAAAAAATTGGAACCAAAGATAGCATGTCATATAAAGAGGTTCCAATTGCGATATTGGACAGCAAGGTTAGCAAGCTAAGGAATAAAGAAATTGCTTCAGTCAAGGTTTTGTAGCGAAATCAGTCCAGGAGAGAATGCTACATTGGAAGCAGAAGTTGATATGATGGCTAGATACCCTCACTTATTTCTTTCCAGATCAAAAACAGACCAAGGTAATCAAGTTTCTTCCTTCCAATTGTCTCCCCTTCAGGTTCTACACCTTCATGTCAGCCTTATCATGTTTAGTCTATATGTATTCGTGTCATGGTGCTCATGTTCAGCTCTCATGCATGCCCAATTTCAGTCTTAGAATTTAGTTCTTCTGTCAAATCTTGCTTTACTACTAGCTTTAACCTTCAATCGATGATGAATAATCCCAAGGGAGAGATATCGTAATACCCCATCTATGGTCCATGCTTAGAAACCCAATACTAAGTATAATACTTAAGAAATTTTCCGAAAAATATTGCAGGTCGAGTTCACTGAGGGTATCATCGATCGTGAAATGAGTTCAAGGACCGTGAAATCCATCATGGGACTGACCAATGAAAAAGCCAAGTCCTACGGTTCATTTCACGGCCTGTGAAATGCATTCACGGACCGAAGAACCTATCGTGAAATGCTTCCCAACACATAGTTAAAATTCTCGAGCTTCCGGGTTCACGAGCCATTCCACGGACCGTGAAATGGAATTACGGACTGTGAGGTCCTTCGTAGAACTCATCCAAAAGTCTGGCAAAATTTTCCTGTAGTACCACGACAGGTTCCACGGACCGTGGAATGGTATTGCGGACATTGGAACAATCCGTGAAACTGTCAAAATCCAAATTTCAGTCTGAATTCCAAAGGGCTTCTTGGTAATTTTCAATTCATTAAATATCAATACCATGTCCTTTCAAGCTTCCTTAGGGTCAACATAAATACCCCCAACACTTAACAAATTATTACTTTTCATCATTCTTTCAAGACAAGGGAAAATCAATCGTTCAAGCTTTCTCTCTCAAGCTAGGTTTTTCTTCTCAAATCCTTCAAAATTCCTCAAGTTCTTCAGGGGTAATTCCTACTACGTACACAGGTTATTTAGTGGTGGATTCCTTTCATTCCCACGTCCAAAACTACTTTCAAGTATCTATCATGATTATTCAGGGCTAGGGTTTATTTATTTGATTTCATGAATTATAAACCCTAGTTATATTTTCGAGGTTTTTAAGCATGAATTTCATGACAAGTATGATTTATATGGTTTATTTGCAAATTGCCCTAAATTAGATTAAACTTCCATGAGTTTATGATTTATGATCAAGATTTACAAAGTCTCATATTATAATACAAGAAATGGTTATTAAACCCCGCGATCAAGAATTATCTCAAGTATCAATATTCACATGATTTAACATGATATTCATGAACAAGCAAGATATCAGCTTCGGTTTACAAGATACAATTTACAAGTTACGAGTTACATGAAATTACAGATTACAAGTTAATATGAGCTTAAGTGTACGTACATGTATTTGGGAGGAGTCCTTAACACCGAGAGGACCAGTCCTCAAACTATGCTGCTTGCATATGTTAAGCAGATACCCCGGTGGCCTAGTCCAAGTGGTTTGCCCAAATGACATTTACGATTGATCACCTCATGTTTTCATGTTACCTTTATAATCTTGCAAATTATAGAGAGGCTCTTCTAGTATGGGTCAACGACATTGGGTGTCAATGCAGAAGGCAAGGCTGAGATGGTTCGGACGTGTGATCAGGAAGGATACGAATGCCTTAGTGCAGAGATGTGAAAGGTTGGTGGGATTCAAGAGAGGAAGAGGTAGTTCGAAAAAATATTGGAGAGAGGTGATTATGCATGACTTGAAGCAGTTACAGTTTACCGAGGACATGGCCTTAGATAGGAAGTTGTGATGGACACGTATTAGGGTATAAGGTTAGTAGGTTGGGGTTAGCTTTTGTTAGTAGGTGAATTTGCTTTGTTTTGTCTTTCGTGCTAGGAGTGTCTCGTTCCTAAAGCCTTGGTAAGGTTTGTTATTTTTTGTAGCACGAGTGTATTATTATATGGTGATAGCCTTGTATCGGTCATTCATTGTTATTTTTTACTTCACGTTATTCCCTGTCCTTGTATTGTGCCTTTTCTAGATTGTTTTGTCTTGAGCCGAGGGTCTTTCAGCAACAGTCTCTTCACCTGACTCTTAGGTAGTGGTATGGACTACGTACACTTTACCTTCTCCGGACCCTACTTTGTGGGAATATAGTGGGGTAATGTTGTTGTCTTTTTGTTTTTTGAATTTTGATCCCCAGCAATGGCCAAGCCAGAATTTTATACAAGAGGATTCAAAAAAGTAACAAAATGCCAAATCTACAATTTGAACTTGTTGCCTAAAAAAAGTTTTGAACTCCCTCTGCCACTAAACTAGAATATTCCCCTCTATCAAGGGCATTCAATAGTATAAACCTAACAAATTTATTTTTACCCGATTTACTTAGAATTATTTTCCAGTGAAGGAGATTCATTGAACCCGCTTGCCACAGACTAGCTTTGCCACTGACCCCAAGGAACACATTTATGTGTAGCAAGCTTGGGGTCCATGTTATGTATGTTCTAACTTGAGGGGGGAGTTACAATATTGACCAGATTCATTTTATCATGCCTTGCGACATACCATTGAAAATTAAGCTCCTATTTTGTACTTAATATTAGAATATTTGTTTTCCAAGTAAACAGTAAGTAATAACTAAGTATCATATCATAGCTAGCCGAAGAACCTACATAGCTGTTCTTGAATGTAATTAACTTATTATTCACTCAGTTCCAGACAAATATGTTCCTCTATACTCTTGTTCTTCGAAATTATATAACAAAAATTTAATAATGTAGCAGTTCCTAGTCTGATAAAGCATGTCGCTGCAGGGTAGCTTTATCTGTTGTAATTTGCTCCAGCGAAATATAAAACAAGAATAGCATTTTACATTTGTATTTATAAACGCTTCACTAAGAAACAAACAGCAAAAGCAATCTTTTGTGTTCCCAACTCGTCTCAGAGTAAAACAAATTTGTATGCAGATGCAAATTTATAGGCCAAAATGTGGGGCACGTGAACTCATGGTCTTCCATACT
>JBDJHY010206670.1:0-11507 GCA_039654485.1 Withania somnifera | reverse complement strand
AGTGAATAGCCATATGAAAAGACAGTCGAAAAAATATATTAAAAAAGAACTTAATTATAATATTATTAAGGCATAAACTTTAGTCATAAGATACATCATGTTATTAGTATAACCTTCGTAAATTACTTATATTCCAGGTTTGGGGAATTTTAGTGCCGTCTAGCGTTGCTAATTTATAGCTTCCTTCTTCAAAGGTTTTGATCACCACATAGGGGCCTTCCCAATTTGCTTCAAGTTTTCCTTTTTTCTAGCTCGGTTGGCTTCGTTTCGTCTCAGAACATACTAACCTAGGTTGAACTGGGTATCTTTTACCCTGTCGTTGTAGTACTTTTCCATGGCTTATTTGTATCACGGCTTCTGTTCCGTATGTAAGGCTGAATAGAGTTTTACCATTAGGGGTTCTTTGGCTTATTCTTTATGGCCATAGGATATTAGATAGGTTCTCCACCCAGTCCCACTTGGCTTTGTTTAGTCTCGTTTTTATGCCTTATAGTAGTGTCCTATTTGTGACTTCGACCTGCTCATTCTCCTGAGGATGATCTACCAAGGTGAATTGTTGAGGGATCTTCATCTCGTCACACTAGGATTTAAACAGGGTATCCGTGAATTGCTTTCCGTTGTCTGAGATGATTTTTTTTGGTATGCCAAATCAGATCACGATGTTTCTCCATACGAAGTTCAGGATTTTCTTTCCTGTGATTGTGGCTAAGGGTTCTGCCTCGAACCATTTGGTGAAGTAGTCTATGGCTACTACTAGAAATTTCACCCTTCCTGGGGCTTCGAGGAAAGGTCCTACGATGTCCATACCCCATTTACCATTGGGCAAAGGGCTAATCACTTTGTACTGAGGTGAGCTACTTGGCACTTCTGGACGAAGACCCTTGCCTCCTGGACTAAGGTGGACCAGTAATACCCCCATCTTAGGATTTTTCTTTCCAGTCCTCATGCTCCGGGTGGCTACAGTACGACCCTTCATGGATCTTGTGTATTATGTAATTTTCTTGGTTGGGCCCTATGCACCTCAGTAGGAGCTGTAAAATGACCTTTTAAAAGGATCTCGTTATCTAGCCATACTTCAGGGCTCTAAGACGAAGCCTTTTGGCTTCATTAGGGTTGGGGCGTTTCTCCTGAGGTGAGGTACTTGATGATTGGGGTCATCCAGTTATCCCCTTCTTCCACCATCGAAATACTGATTTCTCTAATGCTTCGGTGGTAGATTTCTTCAATCAATATACCCTCATATTTTTTTCCTTCTTTTGAGGATGCCAATTTACTGAGTGCATCAACTTTTGTGTTTTCTCCTCGTGGGATTTTGGCTATTTGAAAGTAGTAAAGCTTTCTTAGCAACCCCTTCACTACCTCCAGGTACCTTTTTAGCTGGGCTTCTTTTGTTTCAAAAGTGCCCTTTACTTGATTAACCATGATTTGAGAATCTCTGAAGATTGAGATAGATTTTATTCTCATCTGTAGGACTAGGCGGAGACTGCTATTAGTGCTTCATATTTTGCTGCATTGTTTGTGGTTTTAAAAGTGAACCGCAGCGCGTATGATACCTCAACCTCCTCAGGGCTTTTGAGCAGGATCCCAGCCCTACTGCCATCTTCAATGGAGGCCCCATCTACGTACATAACAAACATGTCTAGGGGTATTTTGGGTTCTTTATCCACCTCGGGTCCTTTTGCGGGAGCTTCTGCCACATCCGAGGTGGAACGATGCACCTCCACTAAAAAGTCTAATAGGGCTCGACCTTTTATTGCTTTTTGAGGTTAGAAGCCAATTTTGTGTTCCCCGAGTTCAACTGCTCACTTTATCAGTCGACCTAACACTTTTGGTTTCAGCAGTACTTATTTTAATGGTACGTTTGTTAGCACATAGATTGGGTGTGCTTGAAAGTAAGGACGAAGTCGTCGAGCTGCTGTTATTAGTGCTATCACCATCTTTTCTGTGGGCAAGTATCTCACTTTGGCTCCATGTAGAGGTCCGCTCACAAAGTATACTGGCTTTTGAGTTCCCCCTTCTTACGTGACGAGAACGACGCTGGTCGCCTCACCGGCTACTTCCAGGTAGAGGTAAGAGGGTTCCCCTGGCTTTGGCATATCTAGTGCGGGTAGCATCGACAGATGTTGTTTTAGGTCCTCAAAGGCCTTTTGACACTCGTCTGTCCATTGGAATTTTTTTGAGTTCTTACGGACGCGAAAAAAGGGGAGTTGCCTTTCTGCTAACTTGGATAGGAAGCGACTTAGTGCTGCTAAGCACCCCGTCAACCTCTACACGTCTTTTAGGTATTTTGTAGATCTCATCTCTAACACTATTTTGACTTTTGAGGGGTTCACAGTTAATCCATTCTTGGATACTACGTATCCTAGGATTTTTCCCGAACTGACCCCGAAATTGCATTTTTTTGAGTTCAATTTCAGCCCGGTATGTCTTAAGAGCTGAAGGATTTCTTCCAGGTCTTTCAAGCTCATTGCCAAGGTCTTGCTTTTTATGATAATGTCGTCTACATAGACCTCTACTGTTTTGTGACCTGTTTTACGAACACTCTATTCACGAGCCTTTGGTAAGTGCCCCCTGTATTTTTTAGCCCAAAGGGAATCTTCTTATAGGAAATATCCCCTAATCTATAATGAATGCAATTTTGGGGGCGTCGACCTCGTCCATGAGCACCTGGTTTTAGCCTTTGTACAAATTAAGAAAACTCAGTAGTTCATATCCTGACATGGCTTCCATCTTCTGATCAATTACTGGCAAGGGATAAGAATCCTTTGGGCAATGTTTATTCAGGTCAGTATAGTCGACACACATTCTCCATCCTTCCCCCACTTTTTTTATCAATACCGGGTTGACAATCCAGGTCGGGTATTTCACCTCGAAAAGAATGTCAGCCGCCATTAATTGCTCTACCACGGTGTGGATGACTAGGTTTCTTTCAGGGGAAAACTTCCCTTCTTTTGCTGCACCAGTTTAACTTTTGGGTCCACATTTAACCTATGTATTTGAACTCAGGTGACATTCACCTCATATCTCTAGGGGACCAGGCGAAGACGTCTTTGAATTCCTAGAGTAATGTGATTATGACTTTATGGAGGTATGAGTTCTGAGATGAACCCATATTTACCTTTCTCTCAAGGAATCTTAGGTCTAAAGAGACCTCCATCACTTCGTCATTCGCTTTTGCTGACGGGATGACGTGAGACCTCTTCTAAGGTCGTGGCTGTGCACCCTGTAATTGCTATTTATTCATCTGGGTGCCTTTCTTTTAAGTGCAATCCTCATGCACTCCCTCAAGACCTACTGGTCACCTCAGACCGAGGCTATCCCATTTTTGGTAGAAAATTTCATCATGAGGTGGTATGATGAGCAGACCGCCTTAGTTGGGGTTAGCCAATCTCTCCTTAAGATGACATTGTAAGGGGATGGGGCCTTTTACCCCATAGAATTCTACCATCATGATTTTTAGTGTGGGGTAGACTCTCACAGTGACCGACAGCCAGATCATCCCTTTGGGGACGACCTCTCCCTGTGTGAATGTCTGGAATGGTTGGCTGTTTTGTCACAGGTTTCCTGGCTCAATCCCGAGATGATTAAAACATAATGAGAAGACAATGCTTACTGCCACACCGTTGTCTATGTATACTCGGTGTACTTCTCTATTTGTGATGATTATTTTAATCACTAGTGCATCCGAATGCGGCATCGCTTCGGGAATGACGTCATTCTCAAAGAAGGTGATGATCTCCCCTATTTTGAACCACTAACTTTGAGGTTCCTCAGTGGATATCCTCTTAGCTTCGGCTTTCAAGGCCGTTTGCAACACTTCCTCCGAGGGTCCTTCGAATATCGCGTGTATTATCCCTGTGACGTTGGTATTTTGGTCAAAAAGGGGGGGGAGCTGGGGGTTTGTGCTGCATTCCCATATTACTGATTTGGTCCCACCGAAATGCTGTTTGGGTTGACGTAACCGCCCTGACCCTGGTATCCTTGAGTAGGGTAATGGGGGTATTGGTTCTTGGGCATGTCCCACCTCTTGTTATGCTGACCCCGGCCTCGGCTGCCTGAGTTATATCTTGGGCCCCCCTAGGGCTGGTGGTTTCCACGGCCACCTCGTCCCTGACCTCAAAGGGATGGGGGAGGGTTTTGTGGTTGTCGTGTATTGCATTAGCATTCCTTGGCTGACGCATTCATCGATCTCTCTCATGATATCCTTGCACGCTTCGGTGTCGTGATAATGGTCATTGTGAAAGTGACACCAAAAGCTCCAGGATTATTTGTGTCGGGGGGCCTGGAGTGCCTGTGGTGGCCTCAGCATGTCGTAGTAGAGTGCTAAGATCTCCGACCTCATTTTGGTGAGCGGAATTAGTGTGCCTTCAGGAAACTTAGGTTCACTTCTCCCCTTGATTAACTATCAAAGATGTTCCTCGCTGGGATTCTACCATCACTAGGCCTTTTGTCCGACTTATTTCCTTTCTTCTTTTTCTTATTGGCCTCGTCGATGGTGGTAGCTCCTGACTACCCTGAACAACTCTTATTCCATCTGTGGCGGATTTTGCCTCAGCTTGGTATACAAGTATCCGGGATGGAGTCAGTTTAAGAAAGCGAGATGATGAGCTGGTCGGTTTTATGCTCTATATGTAAGATTTTTTCCATGAAGTGCTCCAGATAAGCCTTATGGTTTCATCTCCCTTTTTTTAACATCTAAGAGGTCTGCCGAGTTTTTCATCACTTTTCTCTTCTGGTAGAAACTAGCGTAAAAGAGCTCAGCCAACTAACGAAAGGAGATAATGTTGTTCCTAGGCAAGTCATCAAACCATATGCTTGCCTTCTCTACTAGGAACTCGGGGAACACGCGGCATATGTGCTCCCTGTTGCACCGTCTGTTCACCATCTGGAACCTGAATTGAGACAGGAAGTCACTTGGGTCCATGCTTCCATCATACGGTTTTATCCCCGGGGATTTGAACCCCTTAGGGAGAGGCATGCTCATTATTTGTTCAGAAAAAGGGGTAATTATGTCCTCTATCTCGTCAATTCCCAGTATCTTGTCCAGATCATTCTTTATGAAACTCTGAGTCTCTCTGTAGTTTCCTTCTTTGATTTAAAATTGGGATGGGCCTCGAGCTTGGTTAGGGCTATTCTCCCTACATCGCTCTTATGGTATATTAGGCTTCCTTCTCTTATGACGTGGGTGTTCATTGTCAGAGAGGGAATCGTCTAATTCTGAGTTATCCAGCCTGGGCTCCTGCTATGGCTGCTCTTCCCCTAGGCTGGGTTGGACATCCCCCTGGGACCTCATCTCGGGGTGCTCCTCGCACCATTGTTGGAACAACGCCTGGTGTTTTGGGAAAATTGCATGGCGGCAGTGAGACGATAGTCCATCAGGGATTGGTTTTGGGCACCCTCTTGGTTGGGATGCTTATTACTTCTTTGGGTTTGTGCCCTTCGTGCACAACCTCTGCCGCTCCAGCTATGGCCACATTGCACTGGGGCAGCCACACCTCGGATGACTCTCGCTGTGGTTTTGCTTCTCGTGTTGACCATGTTTTGGGAAGTGTTTTTAGAAGAACAAAAATCAGGATAATGTTGTCTCTCTCAATTCCCCACAAACGATGCTAATTAATGAATCCAAAAGAGACAAACAATTACCTGATTATGGATGAATCCTTTTATAAATACGGATCACAGCAACTTCAGATGATGCACCTGCAAAACAAAGATCCAGAGTGGTCCCCGGGGTAATTCTCCGATGCTTAAGTTAGTATTAAGCTGAGAAAGAATTCCAATAATATTTAAGAGTAGTAATTTGAGTGTACCTTTGTCTTTGATTCCTCTAGGCCTTTTATAGGCTTACCTTAATTGGTAGACATTAGAATTTTGGAGTAATCTCCTATCATAACTCTACTACTTAATTATGGTATAGCAATCATACCATTATTCCTCAGCCATTAATAGTACTTATCTAATTATGATAATTATTTAAATATAATAATTGTAATATTAACACATTTAATGACTCTTAGTCTACTGCCGTTACTCTGCAAGTACAAATGGAGTCATTTACATAAATTCTACCAAACCAAGAAGTTGATTTCAGTGGAATGAAAAAAAATGAAACAAAAGATTGGGAGTTCATATTTCCTTACACTGGGATACAACCGATTTACATATATTAAACAATTCCAGTCACATTCTATAGGACATACATTATTTAAAATACATCATCACTCCTGGAAGCTGATTAATCGCTTTTTCTATCGCATTGTGAGGGAGAGGATGATTTAGGCGAGAATGATGGTATATATTTGATTCATATAGTATTAGTGGCTCAGGTCAAGTGGGGTGGGTCACAAAATGATTTAAACGATTAGTTTTTTGTTTCTTAAAAATTTGGCTTAATCTAAAAATTGTTCCATATTAACGAAATACAATGAAAAAACCACCTAAAATTATTTGGGTGACTTTGAAGATGAAACGCTGATATTGGAGTAACTTTAAGTTATAAAATAAGTTGATTGATTGTCTAAGAAAATTAATTGAGTGATCAAATAACAAAATATTAACTTGACTAATGAGCAGATGTTATAGGTCTTCAATATATGTGACTGTAGTGGGGTTAAAAAGGGTGGGTGCGTTGGGGCGGATCTATCTTAGACTGAAGAGTGTTATGTGACACGACTTCATACGAAAAAATTTTATTGCATATATATGTATCTGAAAAATAAAAACGAAACCAAGGTTAAATTTAGTACAATGACACTACTTCACGCATTAGAGATTGTAGCTTGCGCGGTCTGGTGCCTCAGTTTCATACTTTAGGTGCTGAGTTTGATTTTCGACAGTTTCACATTTTTTTCAAACATATTCACACACTCGCAAAGCACCAAAAATGCTTTATTCCAGGTTCGATCTATGGACCTCTTGAAGCAGAGCAAAACTTTAAGCCAGCCAGTCCAGAATGTTAGCATGAAATTAAACATTATTTAACTATAAAAAATGAATATTGCTTCCCTGATTAGCTCTGTTAAAGATTGATTTGGTAAAAAATAATACAAGTAACGAGTTTTGCATATAACTCATCATTTATTTTATTTTAAATCCATTCTTAAAAATAAAAATTTATCAAGCTGCATAATAGTAATATACGTTAGTTATATTTTAGTAATATTTTATTAATATGACGTTATAGTATTTTATTTTTATTTACAAAATATAACACCACTTATGAAAAATCCCGCATACTCTACTGTGGGTGTGTGGACGTTGTCCATGCAGTTTTATAAGAAAGATGCCCGAGAATATGGTGCCATAAAAAAGATTTTTATGTGGAGATCACTTTCATCCGTAAAACTATCATTGATCAATAATACTAATTTCCTTTTTTCTTGATGTCTCGAGTAGCATATGTAAACTGCCTTGGATTTAATTGGATCATCAAGAAGAATTAACAGATTGATCAGCATTAACATATGCTGATTTTTTTTCTAAATGGTGTCAGTTTATTATCATAATTCTACTTTTTAAGTATTTTTTAATCTAGAACTTTAATTTGATGATTTTAATTATTAAGGTTTACCGTCATGTCCCAATTGAATGTTTATTGTGCATTATTTTAAAGTTATGTTGGTTAGTCAAGCCTCCACGTTGGTAGAAATTGGTCCACTAGAGAGTAGTTGAGTCAAAATTAAACCCAAATAATGTACGTAGTGGCTGGAATAAAATACCCCACCGTCACAAACCACAGTCCTACACAACATATTGCAAGTCGTGCCATGCGCGAATAAGATGGATCAGGGAGTAAGGAGTGGGATTTGTCAATGTCAAAGCAGGTTGGTTGTGGCCAAGGCTCAAAGGTGGATATAGGATTTAGAACATGACACTCATATTGAGTTATCTTTGCATTGATAAATTTGATAAATAATCTAATAAATGCTTGTGTGTTTTGATGATTGACAAACTTATTTGGGGAACTAGTTCTAAATTTCACCTTCCATACTTATCTCAATAGTAACAGCTAGAATAGTACTAGCGCGGCAGGGGATTACAACTGTGGTGGTCCAAATGGTTAACGGTTCCCTCCTGTTTTCCTTCAGGGGGATAAATGCTTTTATGAAGAAGAAACAAACACTTATTTTTCCATATTCTAAAATCACATTTACTTCCCTTGTAAAATGCAGTCGCTAAGAGATTTCCAGAATCAAAACATACTCAACTGCCCAAGACCTCTTTCTGAAGATGAAGATGAATTGTGAACTGTCCCAATTGTGGTCTCTAAATATGTTAATTATGTCTTGAATTATTTCCTTGTATACTTTAGGAAACTCATAATCCTTATTGGTTTAGGAAACCCACTGTCCTAATAGATTGGGAATAGAAAAATATTTTTGTTGTAGGATTGGGAGAACCTTTTCCTAATAAGTCTGGTACTATTTTGGATCTATATATAGGGCCCATAGGTGGGAATTCTATGAGTATTATAAACTTCTTTTCTTTCATAGTGCAAAACTTTCTCTGTTTTTGCTTGAAGGATTAGGTCTAACCGAACATTGTTAAATCCCTGTGTTCTTTTTCTTCTCTATATTATTTGTATGTGATTGCGTGCTAGTTAACTCACGATATTTTTGCAATAGGTATCAGAGAAAGGTTGGGGATTCTATACATAATCAAGAGTTAAGATCTCTACATCATCTTCAACAAAATATGAAGTAAAAAAATTTGATGGGGGATCTAGTTTCAGTCTATGGAAGATTAGAATGAGATCTTCCCTATTATTACAAGGGTTATGAAAGTCAATTATGGAGAATTTTTTGAAAGAGATGAAAGAGTTAGAGAAAGTAGACCTTAAGGAGAGGGCATTTATAGATAGAATTCTTTAGAAAACTGTTGAAGAGAAGTCTACAACGATGCACGAAAAAAGTTCAAAGATTTGTATTTGAAGAAGTCGCTGAAAACCACCTCCACTTGAAAAAAAAGGTATACACTCTTCATATGAATGAAGGTACACCGATTACAACTCACCTTGACAAGTTTAATTCAATTATAATGGACTTGAAGAGCGTAGATATCAAAATTGAGAGTGAGGACCAGGCCTTGATCATGTTATGTTCTTTACCACCATCTCACGATACTTTTGTTGATACACTGTTATATGGAAAGACATTATCTCTTTAGATATTGTTAATAATGCACTAAAATATAAAGAATTAAAGAAGATATTTCCAGATAGTAGAACAGAGGGAAAAAGTCTCGTGAGTCGAGAAAGAACACAACAGAAAGACTTTAATAGGGAAAAGTCAAATACCATATCGAAATCTAGAGCAAGAAAATAGAACTGCTATGACTGCGGGTAGCAGAGTCACTTCAAGAAAAGATTATCCTAATCTAAAGGAGAAAAGAGGAAAGCAGAAAGTTGATTACACTGTAAATATTGTTGATACTGGTAATAGTTCTGATAACAGTGACTATGTAGGGAAAATTTGTGCTGTGAGTTTTAGTACTCATAAGCATATATCATGGGTTCTTAATTCTTGTATAACTTTCCACATGTATCCACACAAGAATTGGTTTCCACCTTAAAAGAAGAAAAGTGGAATTGTCTACCTAGGAGGTGATAGTCCATTAGAGGTAGAGAGGATTGGTTACATCAAGTTAAAAATGTTCGATGGCATTATCAGAAGCATTGAGTGATTGCATGTTTCTCTAATAAAGAGGAATTTTATTTTTCTTTCAACTCTGGATGATCAGTGGTATAAGTATCACCCAGAGAATGAAACTCTTAAACATGTAAAGTATCCAAGGTACTTATGAAGGGAAAATTGCAGTCTAGACTATATTACCTTCATCCGAGTGCAGTTGATGGGGAAGCAATTGTAGCTTCTAGAAGGAGTGATCTGGATCAATCTCAATTGTGGCACTTGAGACTTGGTCATATGAGTGATAAAGGCTTGTCTTTGTTGAGCAAGAAGAATTTGTTATATGGTTACAAAACTTAGGCTTTGAAGTTTTGCGAACATTGTGTGTTTGATAAAAAAACAAGGGTGAAGTTCAGCAACGAAGGCAAAGCATAAGACCAAAGACAAGTTACATTGAGACTTGTGGGGTCCAAACAGAGTTTCCTCCAAGAATGGTGCTAGTTCTTTATGACTTTGATTGACAATTACTCAAGAATGGTATAGTTGAATTTTCTAAAAACAAAAGATGAGGCATTTCAAATATCTGTTAAATGGAATGATGGTTAATAGGAAGACTAAAAGAAAATTTAAGCATCATCGGGCAGACAATGGGTTGGAATTGTAACTTAGAGTTAAGTTATTTCTACAGCAAAAAGGTCATAGTGAGACACCGGACTTGTGTTGGAACACTACAGTAAAATAGTGTTGTAGAATGTATGAACAGAATGTTTTGTGATAGTGCACGAGGCATGCTTTCAAACTTATATTTTAGCAATGATTTTTGTGTTGAAGAAATTAACACAAGTTGTTATTTGATCAATAGATCTCCATCCACAACTATTGAGTTTAATACTCCTTTTGAGGTAGGTCCAGTTTGTTTGATGATTATTTAAATTTGAGGATATTTGGTTTTCCTGCTTATGCTCATATAAGGGATGGAAACTTGAGCCTAGGTTAAAAAGTGCATATTTTTAGGGTATGCAACTGGAGTGAAACATTATTAGGTGTGGTGCACAAATTAAAAGTCTCTAAGGTTAATTATTAGTAGGGATATAACATTCAATAAAGCTGCCTCACTAGACAGGCAGAAGGAGAAGGCGTTAGCAGAAATAGATCATGGTGTTAATGACTGCATAAAGCTAAAAGTTGAATTTCCACTAGCTCAGCCCAGCAGTTTAGAAGTGAAGGAGGTGCAAAACCTTAATCAAGATGATACTTTTGATACACCTATACAACAACAGCAATCATATATCATTGCAACAGGAAAAGGAAAGTGCAACCCACTAAAAAGATTTGCGAATGTAGTTGGTGAAAATCTTCATGGATATGCAATTATTGTAGAGTTTGCTTTGCCAGTTGTAGAAACCATTGACATGCTTGAGCCTAGTAATTCTCAGAATGGAATTTAAATGCTTCCATCAGCGCCAAAATGGTGATTTTAGGCTAGTAAGAGTGTTGGTATGTTTCTTGGAGTGCCTGGTGTCAGTTTGAGTACCTTGGTGAATTAGCGTGAATTCAATATTTCTTGGTGTCAGGGGTTATTTTTCTCAAACGAACTCGGTTGCTTATTTTGACAATTCCATTAGATTTGAATATTTATTTCCATGCTGTTTACCTATTTGGTTTATTGAAATTAGACTAGGAATTCTAATTCTATACCCTCAGAGTTCATGATTTGTAGTTGTTGTAAAATGGAAAGTACAGATTGCTCCAGCGAGGGGTTGGGTTGTACCTGCGAGGTCTCCACAGCAGCCTGGGTTTTGCCCTTACGGCCTTCACCCTAGTGGTCATTTTCTCCCTTGCGATAATCACCCCAGAGGGCTGAGGCCTGCCCCAGCGATG
>JBDJHY010206660.1:0-11507 GCA_039654485.1 Withania somnifera | reverse complement strand
ATGCCCTGTGTGATGATATTGTACCCTATCCTGGTATGAGCCCGGGAGTGAGTTGTATTGGAGTAAGGTGTGATAGTTTCATGTTTTCCCCGTACTGATATATACTTAACCCTTAAAGACATCTCTCTGGGCAGTTGTGGCATCTTCGATGCGATTACTCGTGGCTCAGGATCGTAGTTGGGCTAGGAGAGGATGTACCTTGTGACTAAGGATTGACAACCATTCTATAGATTCCACTTAGCAGCCTTAGATTTGATTTTACATTTCGACTATGCGTTAATATTTTTAAACTGTAACTTTATTTTTATAATGTAATAACTGGAAACTAATTTCTTATATATTTATATCTTCTACGACTGTACTCATGATCAGTATGGAGCTATATTCTCACACCATTTGATCTTATTTTCTCACTATAACTGTGATTTATTGATATTTACTACATCGCGATAGTTGGGTTTTACTGAGATTTGAATTTTACCTACATGGCTGACTTGAGGTTTCCACTGATATATGATATATGAGATGAGCCCATGTGTTGGTATTTTTATCTTGATGACTATCCCATTAGTTGATTTTTTATGAGAATTTTGTATGTGGGATTAGATCCCTCCACGGACTCTCTGATCACAGGTGGATATGCCTGAGATATCGCTGTTAGGTATGAGTTGCAGCCAGGGAGAAGGGTATACTGGAGTAGAAAGGGTAAGTATAATGGGGAAGTTTCCTTGGGTCCATTCCTCGCAGAGCCTTTGTACCGAGGATGGTGCGTACGAGCACTATTTACTTTTTAGCACCCCTTTGCATTTCATCCTTATGCACTTGGTTGTACTCCTTGGGGCTTATCAAGGAAGTCTCGTTGGATTATTTATGTGCTGATGTATTGTTTGCTAGATAATCTTTGAAGCTACTCTTATGTGTTACTGATTACTTTCCTTGGCTTAGTTACTATTACATTCAATTGTTGCATTCCCTATGTTTATCTTTCTTTTATTGGTCTTTCCTTGTGCTGTTTATGTTGGATCTCCAAGTACGTGTCATGTTTGTTCATGATGTGCTTGTAACCCAGGTTCTATGTATTATACCCTAATAGTGATTTTCCTTCATACTTTCTAGCAGATGCTGCATACACAGATATCTGATCCTTCATCACACTTACTAGCTATTACTATAATTACCCTTTTTGTTATATATTACGTGCTAGTATACTTTTGATCTCTCTTTACTTTTTTAATATTTACTTTTGCCCGGTCGACTTATGATGCCTACCGGGTACCCATTATTTTTGGTACTCGTGCTACACTTTTGCATCTTTTTGTGATGTAGGTCTTAGTATGAGTCAGCAAAGCAGACACAATCGTACGGCTAGTTTGGTGTTATTTTAGGAGATACGGTGAGAGATCGGTGTTTATGTTGGCTGGTCTTCCTTTTACCTTCACAGCTGTTCTAGTTGGAGTTGGGGTAGCTATTATGTATTTTTTCCCCTTTAGGGGGTTATATTTTGTACTTTTTTGTATATAAATGCTCTACAACCATGATATCAAGTTCTGGGGAGATTTTTGATTGCGTATTTTCGTGTTCTTCTTCAGTTTCTTCTTTTTATCCCCATTCTTTTTTCTTTTGGTTCCTGACACTAGCCCATCACTTTACAATCTGGGCCGACTTAGGCTTTTCTATAGGTGGGTTGTAGAAGCCATCACAACTTGATTTTTTGTTCGTGACAGGGCTGTATCAGATCCTTAGGTTCGCGGTATCTCTGGATGTAGGAGCAAGTGTTTTGTAGAATCCCACAGAATGGTACATAGATGTTTGTATCCTATTTCGATAGGCTACAGGGCATTTTTTAGGAAAGACTCAATTTTTGACTCCTTACGTGCATTGTATGGTCATTGGGTTTCTTATCACTTTATTTAGCTCTACTCCTTACAGATGATTAGGAAAAGGCCCTCAGTGGGCACTATGAGATGCTCGCGTGCATTCATGTAGTTTCAGAATCAAAATCGAGTTCCAGAATACTATGTTAGCAAATATAGTGTTTCATAGTCACTAGGCTCCAGACGAGGCTACTGTCATGTCAGTTCCGCAGGGCGCCAATATTTATTTAGAAGTACTGTTGGGTGTCTTGAGGAGAACCAATCGAGGATGATTTTTACGGTTTCTAGTACGGGCTTTGTCCATTTGGGACTGTGCAACATAGTTTGACAAGATGATTAGACATATCCCTATATTGTATGCTACGAGATATGAAAGGGGGTTAGGTTCTTTAAAGGATTGGTTCTGCCGCTCCGTATGATGATAGGGCACTTGGTAATAATAGAACATACCCTTAGGCAGATCTTAGGACAGTTGGAGGCTCTTGGGGCTTATCATAAGACTTATGGGGTTGGTGGTTAGGAAGTCTGTCGGACAAAACGAGTTGGTAGTGATCAATTACAGGACATTGAGATAAGGGTCCCATGGGTTGTTTTATATATGGATGGTTGGACACGAGGCCGTGGATTGCCCCTTTCCCGAGATTTTTTTATCACAGTAGCCTGGGCAGAGTGGCCAGAGTTTGAGTCTAACCCATTTGGTTCTTTCTTTGAGTTCTCAGAATGATTCTAGTGATGCCTGATTTATTAGTAAATGTATAATAGATGGAGATTTTGGAAACAATAGAAGATCCAGTTGGGCCAGTCCAGTTGGTCTATTCAGATCTTTTTTCAATCAGCTGATAGAGGCCCAGGTACTCAGGGTAGTCATCTCATCACATCTTTAGGTTCTCAGGGCCATGGTGGGAAAATAGTTCAATTTGTGGTCCTAGTTAGAGGGAGACCCGAGGTTGTTATGAGTGTGGAAAGAGAGTGTCGCGACGTTAGGCCATATAGTAGGCCGTGATTACAGTCTCACCTCAACAATTAGTTAGAACGGATGATGGTATTAGTAGTTCTTGTTATGCTTACAGAGGGCTTGGTTTAGGGGCTAAGGATTTCCCCGGCTTTGGATACCTTAGTTTGGCGGGTCAGTAGAATCCTCCAGTGGTTTCTCGTCCTTGGGGTTGTGACCTTGAGCAGGGTGTTTTGGGTGAACTATTTTAGAGATCCATTTATGACACAATTTTATTTTTTCCCTATTTAGGCATTACTTTTATCCCTTTAATGTTGTGTCCCTCTTTTATGTGGTTCTTCTGTAGCAATTGGTTGTGATTTTTATTGGCAAGTTAAGTCTTGTCTTTTAGCCATGGGGTGCATGTGAGTCTCTGTTATGTTGTGGTCTTGCGATTCAGGGGATGAGTTCCTTTATTTAGGTGGGCTTTGCTATAGCCTAGATGAGATTTGAGCTCCCTTGTCTTGTCCCACCCTAAGTGGTGGATATTATTTGTAGGGTCCTTTTGTTTCCCCTGTATGAAGAGGAAACTTTTGGTGGTGGATCCTAGTGAGGGATTTGAGTTGCTTGGCTAGTTTATCCTGGAGATATTGTGAGATAGTAGAGTTAGGCCTTCTTTTGATAGGTGGACTTAGTGATTTTGTCGGGCATGGTAAGGTTACCTTGTTCTCCCTAAATACTGGATTCTTATATTGTGAACATACCTTAGCCGTGACCATTGTACCTCGTTTGGTTGATAGGGGTCCTTAGCCCCTTGCTGATTGAGATCTGCTTTAATTTCAGGCCAGGAAGTTGGTCCCTCAAGAGTTTTTATTAACGTTGTGTGTTTGATGCTTCTTCATTCTTAGGGGAAGATGCCTCGTTATCCTATTGTGGCACTCTTTCAACGACGAGCTGTTCGGTAGCTATAGGTTGTGACTATGCTATCCGTGACTTCTATTGGTTGGTTCTAGAGAACTAGAGTAGGTATCTCTTGTGAGTAAATGGATCGCTTCTTCTGTTTTCATTTGATTTTGGATTGGTTTCTAAAGTGGTATCTTTATCCTTTTCCCATGTTAGGTTTAAATGGTGTTTTGGCTATTATATTTTGGATTCCTCGGTCGTATTTTCTTACAGTTAGTCTTTATAAGGAAATAATGCTCCTTTAGTGGTGTATCGAGATTGTGATATCCCAGAGTATTTCGTACATTAGGTTATGTGCTGTGTTTTTAGCCTTAGTCGTTTGATGCAGTTGTGTAGGCTTCATCCTCGTGAGTGGATACTGATTTGGATTTTACTATAATTGCTTGTGTTTGGACTAGGGATTAGTTTATGTGGGTTTGTGTTTCAGTTTTTTAATGGTTTCTTTTATTATGGAAGTTGAGAAGCTCTCAGGTTCTGAGTGGTGCGTACTTAACTATAGAAAGTTATAAGTAGTTGGGGTTCATTCCTGTTCTTAGTTTGTGATGATCACTTGTTTCAGGTAATTGGTTTTTGGATAACGCGATGGCTTGGCCTTTCGCATTGTTTTGATATGAGATGACGACCATGGAGTTGAAGTCGTGATTTGAGGTTATTATCAGTGTATAGTAAAATGTTAGAGTACCCTGGGATAATCATTTTCTTTGAATTTAGATGTCTTTTCTATTCGGTTCCCAGTCGATTCTAGGTTAGTGGGTTGATTTTGATGATCAAGGTTCAGATAGTCTCTCTGATTTTAGTTTCCCGAAAAAGAGAAAGGTTGGCTTTGTAGGCAAGGTCAGTGGCTATTTTTGGAACCTTGTGTTGTTGGTTAGACGGTTGGTATCAGTTGCCTTACATGATGCTATTAGTCGATTTTACCCGAGGAGGTCTTAGTATTAGGATCTCTCATGTAGGTTTTCTATAGTTTCTGATGGTACATTATTGTTAGGCATTGGTCCTTGCATTTCCAGAGTTGATGATTTATTTCAAACCATTCTTTGCGAGGCTATTGTACCAGATATTCCATACACTTAGGTATAATGGAGATATGCAGAGAATCTTTCTATTCTTATGTTTGAGAGATATTTACTACACGAGATCCGAATTTCTATTATTTCACAAAACGGCCCCTGATTCACTTCTTGATTTACTAAGGACAGAATTATACTAACTTTCCTTCCACAGATTGACAGTTAGTCCGAGCAGATAATTTGGGTACCTGGGAATATATCGCGAGCTTGTGTCCTCGATTTTGGTAATGGTTGAGGTTTATATTTGTCCTTGACAAAGCTTCATATGATGCTAGTTACTATTCTAGTGTTCATGTGATGCCTTTCAGGATTTGTTTCCCCAATGTTTTAACTGCCAACTGTTGAAGTTCGAGCACCGTAGACTATATGGTGTGTTGCAGCGACTCCTTATTCTGGAGTGAAAATGGTAGAAGACTGTCATGGGTTTTGTTCTGGACTCCCTTGTACTTCTAGGGTTATGATGTATATAGGTTATCATGGACCGATTGACCAAATCCGCTCACTTTCTACCGACTTCATCTTTTTGAGCTGCCTAGAAACTTGTAGACTTATATGTTAGGGAATTTCTTAGTATTTATAGGGTGCCAACTTCTATTATATCATACAGGGGTATGCATTTTACTTCACGGTTCTGGAGGAGTGTGCAGTGTGATATGGGTACAGAGGTAGCTTTGAGTACGACTTTTTAAAAATAGACAGACGGGTAATCTGAGTGGACTATGGCTTGTGGTTTTGATTTCGGTGGTAGTTGGAGCAGCATTTGGCTTTGGAAAAGTTCTCCTACATTTGAAGCTATCATTCCAACATCCAAATGGCGCCATTTTAGGCTTTGTATAGTAGATATTACAGATCACCGCTTGGTGGGTACAGTAGTGTTAAGATTCGACCTCATACTTCTGATTTGATTCAAGATGCTACAGTAAGCATTACATGTATTCGAGTTGGATTTCATACAACACATAGTAGAAAAAGTAGCTACACAGACTATTGACTTTGCTTCTTGAGCTTAGTACTGGGTACTTGATATTTACGGGTTCGTTGAGGGCCATATGGGATCACGGAACAAATTAGCGGGGTTGCCTACATATATTCCCTACCTTTTAAGATAGTGGTGATACCCCTATTCCATCAACATCTCTGTTCCTCGTTGTTATATACCATATTATTCTTATGTATTTTATTATGACTAATCTTGATTGGATGACTGGTTAGTTGTGTCAAGCAACCAATGTGAACGGCTCGGATCCAGGAATATTTCTATTATGAGAGTTCTTCGGGTGCATAATCCAGTCGAAGAGGCAGTTGGAAGGTTAAGAGAGTTGTGTGAATCTCTTATCCTTGTTATTTCATATTTTGGGTACTATTTTCTTTTTAAATTTTGCGAATGAAAGTTTTTCTAGTTATGGATATTGCAATGGCCCTCGGGGCCATTTTCGTGATTTTCATAATTTCTCTATATCTAGAGCTTTTGGTAGTTGCCCCAGGTCATTTATGACTTGCTGGTACCGATAGTTTGTCTCTCTATAATTTATATAGATCAATTCCTTTCTATTTATAGATTCTTCAAACCTTACTCAACTTATATGACCTCTCGTCGACTTTTCGTTGATTTCGTCAAGTCTGGAACATTGATTACATAAATATTTAATATATGTATTGTTCAAATTGAACTCCGTTTCCTTTTTGTACCTATTTTGGATCATTATGAAATTCTAGTATCAATACTTAGTGCGATCGTGCTGGTGAGACATGATCGCGCTATGCTCCAAGAACCGCCTTCAGTGCGATCGCAGTGCAGCGCGCCTGGGCCAATATAAAGCCAATTTCGGTAGTTTTCATTATTTTCTTCCTAACATCCACCAAATTCTCTAACTTTTAGCTTATATCAATATATTGAAGGGCCATTTTGGATTTCCAATTCGTGGAATTGTGTGCATGAGATTCTATGATTGTTTCTACTGGGTAATTCAATATTTTCTCTATTATAATAAAATTTTCTATATTACATAAACTTTTCGGGTTTGTTTCTTTATTTTATACTGTTAGTTTGAGCCTTATTTTGTACTATATGATGTATGACCTGTGCTCTACGTGTTGGTATAAATATTTTAGTTTTTCGAGCTATTAAGGTTTATGGACCCATTTTTAGTTTGGATTTCAATCCCGCTATTTATATGTCAATATGGGTCTTATTTTACTCCTCCTGACTCATGTATTTCATTTTTGCTAGATTCATGCAGTGCCGATCTCCTTCGCGACTTTTGAGGTTTTGCCTGCGCCAGGTAGGCTACATTCTACTTTTTTTAGATTGGGTATTAGTGTAGTATATGTATGGTAAAGTTCCATCTTGGGGCTGGGATTACTAGTTGGATCCCCCCATTCTTATTCTTCCAGTCCATGGCCTACTTAGCTAGCTTGTAGCTTAGTTACTTACCCTTAGGCTATGTTGCCCTACCCACGTATACAACACCGGCTCCGGAACATAGTAGGGTTGGTGGAGGAGTATAACCTTTGGTGCGTATTTTTTATACACTGACTCTGGAATGTAGTTAGGTCGGGGAGGGGATTATAGTAGTGGTTAGAGCTAGCTATCCCCTGGTTTAGGCAGATAGATTTAGATCTGATCTAAGTAGGCTGATTATTCTGTGTTCTACATGAGGTGTTGCGTATGAATAGTTCAGTTGTGGTTACTTATCTATAGACTGCAGGATACAGCTTTGTTAGATAGTTAACAACCATATGTGATAATATTGTACCCTAGCCTTGTGCGAGCCTAGGAGTTAGTTGTATTGGACTAAGATGTGATAGCTCCATGTTTTCCCCTGTACCAGTATGTACTTAGCCTCTGGTCAGTTGTGGCATCTTTGGTGTCATTACTCGTGGCTTGGGACTGTAGTTGGGCTAGGAGAGGATGTACCTTATGACTAAGGATTGATAGTCATTCTATAGATTCCAGTTAGCAGCCTTAGACTAGTTTAGTCTATTTGTTTGATTTTGCATTGTTACTATGCACTAATACTTTTAAACTGTAACTTTATTTTTATAATGTAATAATTGGAAACTAATTTTTTTTATATATTTATATCTTCTACAACTGTACTCATGAGCAGTATGGAGTTATTTTCTCATTATCATTGTATTTTCTAGGTATTACCTATGTGGAGACAACTGGTTTTACTAAGATTTGGATTTTGCCTACATAGATGGACTTGAGGTTTCCACTGAGATATGATATACGTGTTGAGCCCGAGTTTTGGCATTTTTTCTCTGTTGACTATGCCAGAAGTTAGCTTTTTATAAGGATTTTGTACATGGGATTAGATCCCTCCATGGACCCTCTGACCACGGGAGGCTATGCCTGAGATATTGCTGCTAGGTATGAGATATAGCCTGGGAGAGGGGTTGAGTAGAAGGGGTAAGTATACCGAGAAGATTTCGTGGGTCCTCTCCTAGTAGAGTATTTATGCTGGGGAGGGTGCATATGGGCACTATTTACTTTTCAGCACCTCTTTGTATTGCATCCCTATGCACTTGGTTGCACTCCTCGGGGCTTACGGGGGAAGTCCCATTGGGTTATTTTTGTGCTAATGTATTGGTTACTAGCTAGTCTTTATGGCTACTCTTCTATGTTATTGATTACTTTCCTTGCCTTAAATATTATTACATTCAATGGTTACATTCCTTGTGTCCCTCTCTTATTGGTCCTTCCTTATGCTGGTTGCGTTGGATTTTTAGGTACGTGTTGCATTTGGTCATGATGTGCTTGTGGCCTATGTTCTGTGTATTATACCCTAATAGTGATTTTCCTTCATACTTTCTAGCTGATGCTGCTCACACTAATAACTGATCCTTTATCATTCTTACTAGGTATTACTACAATTACCCCTTTTTTGTTGTATATTATGTGCTAGTACCATATTTTACTTTTGATCGCTCTTTACCTTAGTAATGCTTATTTTTTCTCGATCAGCCTATGTTGCCTACTGGGTACTCATTGTTTTTGGTACTCATGGTACACTTCTGCATCTTTTAGTGATGCAAATCTTAGTATGAGTCAGCAGAGTGGATGCAACCGTACGAGCTAGTTTGATGCTATTTCAGGAGATACGGTGAACAATCAGTGTTTATGTTGGTCGATCTTCCTTCTGCCTTTACAGTTGTTCTAGTTGGAGTTGGGATAGCTATTCTGTAGTTTTTACCCTATTGGGGGTTGAATTTTTTACCTTTTCTTTATATAGTTGCTCTACAGTCACGATACCAGGTTTTGGGGAGTTATTTTTAGTTGTGTATTTTCATGTTCTTCTTCTGTTTCTTCTTTTCATCCCCCTTCTCGTTTTGATTTGGTTTTTGGTACTAGCCTATCGCTTTAGGCTTTTGGTCGGGTTAGGCTTGTATACAAGTAGGATATAGACTCCATCATAACTCAATTTTTGAGTCATGACCGTTTTGTTCGTAAAAACTATTAGGGTTAGTTCCTCATATCGAAACGAACTGTGGTTGAAATTCGGGATAAATCAGAGTTCTTTTTGATGTTTGGTTTTTTAAAAATTTTCAAGTGTTCTTGAAGGATATCATGTGAAGAAGGTGATAACTAAGTACATTTGATTCGATCTTCTCAAATTACTTGAAAATTTGTGATTGGGACTTGATTATTGGCTTAGTCTAAAGGGTTAGAAAAAGGAAAAACAAGATCCAAATTCAAATGGGAAGCAAGGATTGAGGAACTCATGCGGGGAAGCCTAGTTACTTTTGGGGGACACAAGCCAAGCCATCTTGGGCGAGCTGTCCTCACTTGGATAAGTTGCCTAACCACCAGACCTCTAGGCCGTCTTCAAAAGGGACCCTAATCAGATTAATTTTCTAAGGGAGGAAAGCCAAGCGATAGGCTTGGACGAGCCTCCCATAAGGGGGCAATCAGTCCTCACCTTTCATCCAAAGCCATCCAATATTTTCAAGTGCTAGATAGTGTGGTTTGCTTTTGATGATACCTGACCAAAGGGGCTGGACAAGCCGATAGCTCTAGCCCACTCTTGGACGAGCCGTCCAAAGGAGGACGAGTCCCCTCAACCTACAGTCAAGCCTTCCACTTCAGATAGTTTAAACATTTTTGGATGGATCTAAACCCAGTTCAATGGACGATCCATCCCAAGCTAAACGAGTCACCCATAAGGCATCAAGATTCAACCAATTATTTCTAAGTGCAAGAGACCAATCCCTACCTCAGATTCTAGCTTCCTCTTCTCTTTAACATCTCTTCTCATTTAGTAATTAATTAATACATGTTCATGCTAATTAGTACTATTTACTTTGAGTCCTTTTATTTTGTGCTATCTTTTTTCTCACTTTTCTCGTTTACATCTTCCTAGTGGTTTTTGTTTCTTGTTCGGTCTTTATTTTATTGTCCTTTGTTTGAGTGTGCGAAAATTCATTCTCCATAAAATATAAGCATCCTTGTAAAGTGATTCATCATGTTATTTTTAAGTCAACTTTGAAAGAACGCATGTAGGTGTGTTGAGTGAATTCCAGTAATAAGAGGCGTTAGGTTTTTTTTAACACCAACTTGTTTGTTGAGTTTTACAGGTATAAAGGAGGTATAAGGTGAAAATGTCATATATGGATTCGTATTATGTTTGCGATGACACTAGTGAGTATACTTGTACCAATGATGGATATGGGTATGAATATGAAACCTAAGAGTACGAAGAAGAGTTCTATGAGGGCCATGATGGTTCTTGACGATACAAGGATGAGTTTCAAAAGAATGGACATGAGTCTTATGTTAATGGTGTGGAAATTTTTATTATAATTGTGCCTTACAAGAAGGGGAGTCTATAAGGAAAGGAAGTTGTGAGGTTGAATCCTATCCTTCATCTTATGCAGCTTCCCATCCAATTTGAAGGCTGATCAGTGGGGTAAAAAACACTCATTAAGTCTAATTGCATCATTAAATTGCTTTTTTTTCATCACTATTGTGTCAAATTATAACGTTAGTTTGGTGTATATTTTAGGTAACTACATGATTTATCAGGAACCAAGCAGAGTGGAGCTGAAATGTAGAGTTTGGAGAACAAAGTGTCTTCATGAAGGATTGAAAGTGCACCGCCGTCTTAGTGCAACCATCGCCATGCAGGCCAGGAAGATATCCTGAGAGACTGACAAAAATGGCAGACTGCCGTCCCCAAGGGTGGTATCACCATCCAAAAAGCAAAAGCAAAGACTGTTGCCAAGGACGGTGGCCAACCAGTGATAACAGTAGACCACCGTCAAGGACATTAGTGGCTTTAGTTGTCTGCCATCATGGAAATTTGGGAAGTGTAAAAGGAATTTTTTCAAACTCTAAAAAAAGGAGAACCAAAAATAAAGTGAGAAAGAACGACTTGTAGAGAGAGATACAAGAAACAAAAAGAAGAAAATATTTGTTGATTGATTTTATTCAAGTTTTGTTGGGTTTGGATTTAGCTTTGTATTATTTTGAAGAAGATTTTGACTAATACATTGGAACTATGTCTGATTACGTGCCTCTCAATGGTAATCATTCTTCCTCTTTAATTATATGTAGCAAATCCATTGTACTTGGGGATGTACTGATGATATACTTTAGTTAATGGTTATGGGTGATGGGTGTTTGATGAATTATCGTGTATAGGTGTTGGGTCCATTGGGAAACAC
>JBDJHY010206649.1:0-11507 GCA_039654485.1 Withania somnifera | reverse complement strand
AATTCATTTTTGAATTGTAAAATTACTATCTATCTAGTGACATGTAATGGTTAAATAATCATTTCTATTAACAACACGACAAGATCGAATGTTAAAGAAACTCTACAAGAAAGATTAATAAATAAGTACGTAAATAAAATGTGTATTGTCCATGTAACCTAAAAACATCTGACCTACATGTACTCCTAGGGATGCCGACAAACATTGGATTATAAATTCTCTGTATATATAAAACAAATGCCTCAGAAGAAGTAAAAGTGAAAGGCAAACAACCAACAGTTATCATTTTGGTTATTTCTATTCGGTCTTTTTTTTACTATAATCTTGCATTAATTTACCGATTTGTACATTTATTCTACCCTGGGTTGTCCGGCTCCACTAACACCGATTGCTTTGTCTCATTCTACGTTATGATTACTTTTATAATGTCTAGTCAATGTACTCTCCCCTCCTGCATTCTCCCCCCCTATGCATATATATATTTTTTCACAAATTATACTTTTAATAGTTTCAGTAACCGATATATCTTTAAAAAACTTTCATACAACACAACTTTTTCTAGTATTTCTAGGAGGTTTAAAAGGAAAATTAACAGATTGAGGGGATGGAGCGTTTGGATTCTGATTATTGTTATTATTATTATTATTATTAGTATTATCATCATCATTATAATTAAATTCGTCATGATTAATATTAATATCCCCTTCTAATTCATTATGTTCTTCTATTCCGTAACTTTCCGGGAACTCCGCATAATTAAAATCAGTGGCACCCACACCCCTACCATATTCATATTCTTGTTCGAATTCACTAGTAATACTAGGTGGAGCGACAGACATACGATTATAATTCTTACTACTACCGGAACATCTAGCGAAAGCGGAACCTGTGTTTTTATTACTAGGACTACTTCCGGAATACAAATTTTTAACACTTTTACCTACTTTCCTTAGTCTATCAATATTAAAAATTATAATGGTAAAATATAAAACACACAAATAATATAATTGTGAATAATAAATAAATATAAAAACTCAAAAATTAAAAGTAAAAGTTGGAACGATTATTCCAAATTGTCGATATCAATTGAACACTTGAAAATTGAAAATTTTCACTTGATCATTTGATGTTGCTAATAATTGCTAAATAATAAATTAAGAATCCACACACTTTTTTAGAAGAAATATTGAGAGAAGTTGATAGATATTGAGAGAATTGTTATGACAAATGAAAATTTTGAAGTGGTATTTATAGAAAAAATTTAAAATAATTTTTTTTAAGAAATAGCCGTTTAGACCATTGGCCAATGGCTAAAAACTGCTAATTTTGCAAAATAATTAAAAAAAATTAATTTCGGGCCTGTCCGGTCCGGTCATTTTTGAAAACCGCCCCAATGGACACCTTTATACTGCGCAACACAAAATGAAGTTATATACTTGTTTACGCAATACAAAACAAACAAAAAAATAATACAGAAGTAAAGAACACAATATTTTTACGTGGAAACTTTCTTGCTCAAGGAAGAAAAACCACGAACTACCCCTCTAGGTTTTCAACAACTTCCACTAAACATTGAGCAAATGTTTGGTTACAATCTGAAGACGACTAGAAATTAACCTCCTAATTCCTAAATCTTCTCAAACCACAACAGTACACTAGTCTTCCAATAACTCTATAGCAGACTCAAAATGTTACCTCTAGGTACTCAACTCATATCTGTAAAAAGAAAGAAAACAAAGCACCTATACCAGCTTCTCAAATGAGGAGTAGATATACATGATAATCACTACTACAATACAGAGACTAAACAACTAGAGACAAGAAGAATATTTATTTATCAAGAGTAAATCCCTAGGTTGTTGAAGCTTTGTCTTGTTGGAATTTTTTGGTAGCTTACAAGAATAAGATGAGAAATTTTGGTTTGTGCAAATACAAGTTCTCTCCCCTTATGATGATGTATATATATGGATCAAATAGGGGAAAAACCTTAAATTTTCTCATTGGCCGATAAAAAAAGGGCCAACAACTTTAATGCAGTTCTGGAATAGTTGGGAACAACCAACAACTTTGAAGCTGTGAAGGTTGACCCGTACGGATGGACCTGATATTAAACATGGTCCCTCATTAGTTTACTATGAAATAAGACCTCTTTAAGAGATAGTTCTCCCTGAATGAGTATTGGCCCTAGATAAGTTCTTGTTGGTCGGCTGAGCTGAGTACCATGATCGTGCAGTATTGTCACATGTAGTACTAGTGTAGTTGTATGTGAAAACAACTATTACAGAGGATTACAAAGCGATATCAGGTCCCCATTAGGTTTTTTAATCATTAAAACATGCATGAATAGGAAACTATCAATTGTTCCATTTTTTATGATGGCAAACCCAAATCAATTCCCTCTTATAGTATCATCTCCTTTCTTTCTGTTTCGCCTTACATCAGTACTTCCCTTTCATCATTTCTCCCTTACACCAACACTTCTCTTTCATTAGTTACCCTCCACCAACACTTCATTTTCATCAGTTCCTTTCTTTATTTATATGTAGTATGAAATAGATACCACAAGTTAACATATTTCTCATCATTTTTGTCAATCATCATGAGCATAAACTATTACTTTTTCCCTTTTTGATGATAACAAACACAAACTCAGTTCCCCCTTACACTAGCAATGTCTCTCTTTTATTTGTTCCCCCTTTTTCCATGCAGACACAGTAACAGATATAGATCAATTCCCTCATATATCATATTTCATTTTTTTTTCACCAGATCAGTACCTAACATAGATTCAGTTCACCCTTTGACATTAGACATAAAATTTCCCCCTTCTGGTATCATTAAAAAGATAAAAAGTAAACTATGATAGATCTTAAAAGACAATGTTAACTCATGGCCACTCGGGAAACACGTCATGAATAAACCTAATAAATGAACAATGATAAGAGCCACTTAAAATATATCTAAATAAAGACAACCATAGCAGTTAAACAATGCAAAAGCGTAATAGGCCATACATAGAAAATATTAAAACTGTTAAGAAAATGTCAATCATAGAAATGGAGACAACATGAGGAACTAGAACAAGGATTTGAAAGGATAGAAAAAAAGGGGACCAAGAGAGGATTTAGGGATGCCATTTGACTTGCCAACATTTGCTAGTCAATATGCAACCTCTTACTTTAGAGAAACCACTTCAGCACAGAGTTGAGAATTCTCATTCTGAAGTACTTTAGAGCACCTGGTTCAGCACTAGTTTCTTTATGAGTCTGAAGTAGTTTCATCATTATTGACTAATGTTTTACTCTATCTCATTTTCTTTATTTTTTTCACGATTCTTCTTCAATACCTTCTCTTTTTTTTTTTCATAGCATCCGCAACCCTTCAATTATCTTATTTTTACTCCCCTTCACATTTTAACACCTATTCCTTTTATCAGTTATATTACCCTAAACTAGTTGATCACCAAAAAACTTCAAAAACCCCAGCATCAATATTCAGTTTTTCGATCTCAGAAGAAACAAATTCCTTATAAGGTACTACTGCATTAAACTTATCCATTAATGGAGGATAGCATGTGGTTCAAGTAATGGCGATGACTCCAACTCTCTATAACATTGGGAATCCCTTTTGGTTGGCTTAAAACATCAGGGTTTTGAGATATGGAATCAAAAATAAATCTTTTCGGGGATGGACTTTTATGAGATCTAGGAATCAAGAAAGATGTGGTTTGGGAGGCCGATAGAAGAGAAACCTTCTCTAGTGATGGAATATTTTTAAAGACCTTGAAAGGAAACTGAACTAGATTGCAAATTACCATCTTAGAAGAAAGAGTTAAGATGAAGATGTTGAAATAAGTAATTTCAGAAGATGGATGATTGGGATGTTTCTATACACAATGGTAGATAGGATGAGTTTGGTCATAATAGAGTGTATTCGTTCAATGAAACAAGTATGGTGACATTTTGAACAAGTCGAAAAATAGACATAGCGTGACACCTCTTCATACTTTTAATATTTCAAAAGTAAGGCAAAAGGCACTAACCTGCATCAGAAAACCAGGTCCCCATGTAGGACTGCGTAACATTATTTCAAAAATATTGAAGAGACTTCTCATCCTTATCCAGTTGCTGAGTTCCCATATGTGTATACCTATACAGGTTTGAAGACTGAGCTAGACAGTATTTCATGATCCTTCCCATAGATACCTTCCATCAGATCATAGCCAAATTATGGAGGAAGTGTCTAGTGTATTTTGATCATTCCAGCCTCCATCTGTTCCTTTAAACAATTTCGATGCACATTGCTTTTATGAATATATCAGCAATTTGATCCTCTGTACATTGATCTGAACAAGATGCATCAGCCCCATACTCAGCTGGTGGATAAAAAAGGCCAGGTCTACTGTTCTCTTTAAGCACCTTAGAATCCATTTGACACCCTTCAAATGAGATTCTTTTGGACATGATTGAGACTTGGCACACATACTAGCACTGAAAACACTATTAAGTCTACTTGCTGTGTCAGGTACAAGGGAGATCAAATGATGCCTCGATGCAATATTTCATTCACAGGGACAAGGTTCATCACTGTTGATCTTGAAAAAATTCCTATAAGAGTATCAATTGTCTTTGCATCCTCTATATTAAACTGTTGTACTAGCTCATTGATGTACTTATGCTGACCAACCAATGGACTATCTGTCACTTATTTCAGTTGTATCCTGAACAATGAGCAGATTCCTTCCTTATGTATTCAGAAATGGATTGTTGTTTATCTGTCCTCTTTTTAAACTCATATTCATGATGGAATTTTGAAAATCATTTATGCCAATCCCTTGGATCCTATTTCAGTCCATACAAGGCCTTGTCCAACATGAAAACATGGTTAGGATAATCACGATCTTCAAAACTAGGGGCTGCTTCACATAAGTTTCTTCCTTTTGGTATACACTGAGAAAAACACTTTTTACATCCCCTTGGAATAGTTTTAATTCCATATGAGATAAAAATTCTACGAGAATCCGAATTTCTTCCACTATGGACACTGGTGCAAATATTTCATCGCAGTTTGTGCCTTCCTCTTGGTCATAGCTTTGAACAACGAGAATTGTTGTATTTCTAGTTATGTTTTCAAACTCATCCAGTTTTTTCTGAAGACCCACCTGGTCCCTATGATGGTTCTGGTAGCAAGCTTAGGGACCAAATGCAAAACTTTATTTCTTTGAAATTGTAGAGGTTCCTCTTTCATGGCAGTGATCCAATCAGTATCTTTGAATGCATCTTTGATGCTTTTGGGGCTCAATCTAAGGCAAAGAGGCTGCAAAAACAAAGATATTTCTAAATCTTGATCTACTATGCATACTATATCTAGAAGAGAAGTGAGGTTTTCCGAGGGATGAGATCTTCTGTGCTTTCTGTTAGAAACCTGTACAGCAAACTGTTGTTAACTGGAATCAAAAGTAGTACCAAGTTTCTCTTCAAGTTCTTCTTTTTTGTCAGTAATTGAATATTCAACTCCAGCATCATCCTATTAAATTACATATTAGGCGAGTTTTGATCTTCCCTTAGTGCATTCTGATATAAAGTAGGCTCATGATCACCGTTATCTTTATCGTTATCCTATTTTACCTTATTAGTTTTCCCATTTGATATCACAGCACCATATCTTTGAATCTGTAGCATTTCTCTAGTTTCATCTTCCTTTAATCCCTTTTTACCTTCCAAATCATTTATTTCTTTGAGGTTTATATGCACAATTTCTTCAACACATTGAGTTCTTTGGTTGAAGACTCGATATGCTTTGCTATGAGAAGAATAACCAAGGAAGATCCCTTCATCAATCTTTGTATTGAATTTTTCCAAGGAATTCTTCTCATTATACAACACAAAATGTTTGTATCTGATACCCTTATGTAGGACAACATGGGTTTCTTTCTATTAAACAACTCATAAAGGTCTTTCCAAAGAGGAACTTGATTAGGCATCTGCTTGTCACATAACAAGGAGTGTTCAGCTTTTCCCCAAAAACTCTTACAAGCACCACTTGCAATCTGTGTCCAAGATTGACTAGAATTTGTTTGATAAAAGGCTACAAACAGAGGAAATATTTCATCTTGTTCTCCAAAACATGGTCCAACCTTTTTCAACTTTAAAGAGAAGTAGACTTGTTCCCTTTGGCACACGCATTAACGACTTTGTGTCCTAAGAACTTTATTTTGGCTAGATCTAGCACCAGGTCCTTCACAACTATCTTGTTGAGAAGAGAGTGAATCACATGACCAGGTCTTCAAAGCCATAAGTCAACATCATCATTGACGCTTTCATTAGCTCAGAAATGGTGATTTTGGGCTACTTGGACACTGCACTTATTGAATCCAAGTCTTATTTCCAATCTTTCAAAATCCAAAAACGTAACCCTTTCTTTTGTTCCCAAATGACACACCCCTTCATTAAAAGGTCTTGAGTGAGAGGAAATTTTCCATCCTTTTGGTCATATGCGTTGAGAAACCACAATATATATATTATTTTTTTGTTGCCCCCTCTCACTCCTACCAGCAAATAGAGTTATTTGTTGGGTTTAGGAACCCAAGCCATCTTGGGTCCCCTCTAATGAGAAAAGGGATGAATAAGATTTCTGCTAAACCAGGCTGGCATGTTAGACTTTTTCAGTGACGCACCAAGTTCCTCCACATCACTTTTAGATTTAACATACTTTAAATCCTTCTTATAAGAAAAGATTCTCAATTAACATGCATATTTGTAGTGACCATTATATCCATAACAAGTACACAACCAATTGTCTGGATTTGAAATGAATTTGTAATGAGGATTGTTAAAAAGCATTTAGTTTTTTTAAAATCGACCTTCTTCAGAGTTAGACTTCACCTTATTAAAATAATCTAAGGTTTTAGAGGACGCAGTCCAATGAAGGGACTTTTCAAGATCATCCTTAATTTTATCTAGGTTCTCCTCCAGTTCTCTATTTCTTTCAAGAGACAATTTGAGTTTCAGTTTGAATCTATTCACCTCATCTTCAAGGTCAAACAAAGGGTTATACAAACACTCAGAGTTGGTTTTAATCTAAACTAAAACAACATCATTTTCAACACAAACTTGTTCAACTTCACTTTCTAGTTCAGACACTATATGAAACAAGGACATTTTTCCTTTGTCAGATTCAGTAGGATCATCAACTAAAGACTCCTTTTCTTTTATTAGAATTTGGTAGTCATCTATTAGAACATTTGCAATAGATTGGAGTTGTTTTCTAGAGCATTCGTTCAAATTCTTTTGAACATCAAGAAAACTCACCTCATCCTTTTCTTCAACATTAGATTCTGCCATGAGAGCAAAGAGGGAATCAAAACTTGATGGCCTATCTTTAACTACCATCATTGAGGTATTTTCAGAATCATCATCTCCTTTGGATTCACTAGATGAGTCCCCCAAAGCATCTACAACATATTTAACCATAATTTTTGCCTTTCTCTTTTTATACTTGTCTGGAACCAGGTTCCTTCTTTGTGCTTTGCCAAAATTTTCTTGTTGTAGTCTTTGTAATCCTATTTATGAAATGGACACTCTTTGATGAAGTGTTCGATATTTTTGCATTTACGGCAATAATCATTTCCTCTAACATACTTACTATAGTTTTCTTTGTTGAGAAGCAACCCATTCCTTCTAATGATCTTTTGAAACCTTTTAGAAGAATATTTCATGTCTTCATCTTCCTCACTTGAGTCACTCTTAATAGCCTTGATGAATCATGCATCCTTGTCTTCCACCACCCATAATACTGGCTATTTAATTTGGGTGGCCTCGTGGTTGATTGTCCGTCCTCTAGATTTGGTGGAGTAGCTATCAGAACCAATCCTTTTTATATGTTAAACTTTTAGAAAGTGCCCGCTCTAATACCAATTGAAGGCTTGTATGCGTCCACAACAATGTAGAGAACCAGGCCCCATACTTAGTTCTTTAGCTGAGATCTGAAGGTGTTGAGGACGTGACACTGCACAACACAGAAGGAGGTTCTCTACTTGTTTTCACAATACAAAACAACATATAAATCACACAAAGTAAAGAACACGATATTTTTACGTGAAAACCTCCTTACTTAAGGGAGTAAAACTACGACCTTCCCCAGTAGGATTTCAACAACCACTTTCACTAAACGCTGAACAACTGTTTGGTTACAACCTGAAAACATCTAGAAATTAACCTCTTAATTCCTCACTCTTCCAAAACTACAACAGTTCACTAGTTTTCTAATAACTCTATTGCAAGATTAAACGGCTACCTTTAGCCACTCAACTCAGATTTGTCAAAAGAAAAAACAAAGCACCTACACAAGCTTCTCAAATGAGGAGTATGTATACATGATAAGAACTACTACAATACAGAGACGAGACAAGAAGAATATTTATTTATCACGAGTTGATCCCTGGATTTTTGGAGCTTTGTTTTGTTGTCATTTTATGGTGACTTGCAAGAATAAGATGAGCAATTTTAGTTTGTTCAAAGCTAGGTTTTCTCCCCTCATGATGATGTATATATATGGAGCAAATAGAGGCAAAACCTTGAATTTTTCTCATTGGCCAAGAGCAAAGGGGTCAGCAGCTTTAATGCAATTCTGGAACAGTTGAAATAGCTTGCAACAACTTTATAGCTATGAAAGTTGACCCGTACGGATGAACCTGATACTAAAACTGGTCCCTTATTAGTTCTCTGATTCCCTGAAGAGATAGTTCGGCTGAGATGAGGACCACAATTGCGCACTGCTGTCATAGGCAGTACTAGTGTAGTATGTGAAAGTGACCAGTACATAGGATTACAAAGTGATACCAGGTCCCTCATCAGGTTTGTCAATCATGAAAATATGCATGAACATGAAACTATCAAGAACCAATGCAAGAAATAAATTCTATCTAGAAAACCAATGTTCAGGCTTATAAAAGATTACACGAAGAGGGAAAACTCAGTTAGCCGCGTGACTCAATACAAAAAAGTCTCTTATTTGTTTGTACCTCGGTGACTCCATTTGAATGTAATCCAGTATAAACTTTATAGACTAACAACGGATGATGGAAGATCAGGAAAAGATGTAGTAAGCAACTCATCATTAATTAAACTCCATTAAGCTAAAGCATCGGGATGCTCCTCTAAAATAGTGACGAACCTTGCAATAAATATTTCTAGTAATGTCTTGAATCTGTATTATGATGTCTCTCATTAGCCAAGGAACACTATAATTGCCTTTGATCATTCCACCACAGCCTTGGAGATATTCAAGAATAATATTGTTGTGTCCATTGTGATTATGTCAGTTCATCCCAGTTAAGGCTGCTTTAGCTTAGGCCATTTGATGGTGTTATAGCCTATAAAAGAGGCAAAGGCCATGATGAAGTTTCTCTGTGATCTCTGTAAATTCCAGCAATACCAGCTCTTCCATTTGAATTTCTACTCCCATCAGTGTTTATCTTCTCATAGGAGGCTTTAGTCATTTAACCACAATATAGTCAATTAGCACCATCCATCAAAACCTTGTCAGTTTGCTATGTCTGAAAGAACCAAACCCAGATCGCACTTTCCCAACTTCAGGTATGCCTTTCTAACCCTGCTTACCCGAACTTTATACTTGTCAAGACAAACTAACTTCTCTCCTATGTTTCGGTAATTTTTTCTAGGCACATTAATTTAACTATCACTGTTGAGCCATCTACAATCACAATGCCTGAAAGAACCAACTAATTTAATTAAAGGCAATTTGACAACCCTATTAATTAGCGCTGCTCCATCTTTGTGAAGAATCATCACCTAAAATCCTGCAGGGATGCCTGTTTCGAACAACTCCTGAACAACTGCAACTTCCTCTTTTTAAACGTAACACTCACCTATGACATTGTTTCATCCGTAATCCATCTTCTGTGTTTACCAAACAGGTATACCTTGTTACTCCTCTTTCACCATGATTATTATTGTAAGACTCTCCTAATTTTTTTTTCGGTACTATTAAATTTAGGCGTTTAATTTAATTAATTTTATTTGTTACATTAGCATACCAAATTATATTAATGTTGAAGTTTTCTTATTGTAAGGGATAAATATTGTAAGAAATAATTTTCTATTAATTTTGATATATTTAAATTATTATAAATATTTTAGCTTAATTTATACGATACCCGATTATTTAAAAATCGGAGAATAAAACTTCCCCCTTAAAACTCACCGCCCCACCCCTTCCTTTATCCCTTCTTTTTAAGATATATATATATATATGCTGCTTTTGCACATGGAATGCCAAAAAAAAAGTAATACTTTCCTTAATTAGAAAGAAAAAAGTAATCTTTCCTTAATTAGAAAGGAAACTAAACACAGAACCTCGTTCTCTTTCTCCATCTGAAATTAGCAACCTTCAACCTTTTGGTTGAAGGTAGTTTTGGCAGTTTCTCTCAGTGAAAGCTCGGTATCTTGGTTCGTCGTGCGTTTCTAGCTGGTAATTCCTCGTTTATATTATAATTTCAATATTTTTCTATAGTAAATAAATGTTTAGGGGCTCATATCTTTAATTCTAACCATGAAATTGAGTCCAAATTTGTGCTATGCGATCCCTCGTTATGCTCTTCAATTTGATATAATTATTTCCTAATTTTGAACCGTTAGGGTTTTGGACCCGATTTTTAGTCGAGACTTTGACCCTGCTATTTATATAGCAATATGGGTCTTGTTTTACTCGCCTTGACTCGCTGACCTTATTTTCGACAGTTTCACTCATATTTGGAATTTGTGCGGAGATTTTTGGCTCATTCGGCACGCTTTAGAATTATTTCTTCGGCAGCCAGGTTGGCTAGGTTTATTGCATTATTGACTGAATGTGATATAACAGTTGTATTGGTAAATTGCCATCTCGGGGCTGGGATATTAGCCTGGATCCCCGTTATTATTACACTTTGGCTTATAGCCGTTTCGCTGGCTTTACTGCTCGATAATCAACCTTGGGACTACGTGAGCCCACCTGCGTGTTTCACACCGACTCTGGACCGTAGTGAGGTTGGGGAGGGGATTATACTAGTGATTAGGGCTTACTAACCATCCCCCAGAATTGTTGTTTGGTGGCCTAGAGGCCAATCCTAGTTAGGCTTCTTATCTGCTCTGGATGTGTATGTGTTGTTATTTTAGTAATATTATTACTTTCTTCTGATGTGACGTGATACTTGATAGAGCAAGGTTATGGGTCGTGACACATATTTATGGGTTCAGGATGGGATTTGGTATTCCTGCTTGATGATCATGCCATCACTTGGCATTTGTGAAAGAATACATGGGATTGGTTCCCTCCACAGACTCTCAGACCTAGGTCGCTACGTCGATGCCCGCGGTGCTGCGTAACCTGGGTGGAGGGGTATAATAGGGGAAGAAGGATAAGTATACGGATATAGATCTTCTGTGGATGTTCTTCACGTCCTGGTGGGATCCAATTTATATATTCATGGTCCTACAGTGGAAGATAGC
>JBDJHY010206618.1:0-11508 GCA_039654485.1 Withania somnifera | reverse complement strand
GGAAATTAAGTTGTGAGGGTGTTTAAATTTTACCTATAGACAAGCCTAACCCCAAACTAGAGAAAGCGACGGTGGGCTCGTACTAAGTACCCAATAGAAGAGGAAAAGGATATAAAGAGAAGGAATAGAAATAAAACACAAAATATATAACTGAACATAACTCCATAGTACCTAGTATCGTTGATATAGAGCATTATATAAAGAAAGTTACGAAATAAAACCCGCAATGTAGAAAAACTGCAAAAAAACTATCCTGACTCCAAGTGGAACAGCTGGAGAGGTAAAAGGAATACTGGCCAGCATGAAGCCTAATTGCTCACCATATCTCCTGAGCAACACTAAGCTAGTCTGTAATGATCATACCCACCCTTGATAACTCATACTAGAACCTGCTTTAGTAAAAGATGCTAAAGTGGAGAATGAGTACCAAAAATGATAGGTACCCAATAGGCATCATAGGATGACCGGGAAAAAGTAAGAAAAGGCAAGGTAAAGGGAAATCAATAAAAAATAAGGTAATGTCACATAATGGACGATAGGATGGGCGGCTACAATGACAGCTGGTGAGTGCACTGAAGGGTCAGCTATCAGTATGTGTAGTATCGCCTAACAAGATAAAGTAAAGCCACTAAAAAATTACAACACACATAGACTCGGGTCACAAGCAGATCATGAAAAAACACTAGACATACTTGGAGCTCTAACGTAACCAACACAAGGAAGTACCAACAAGTGAATACCAAACCATCAACAAGCTAAGAAAATAGAAAATATAGTAAATGCATGAATAGTTCCTATCATAGATAGAAGGGAAACAAATAAGATCTATTATAAAAAACACTTGGTTGTCACCCCATTACACTCTGAACACCAAGTAAACCAACAAGTACTTCCCCTGTAAGCCCTAAAAAGTGTAAATCGATGCATAGAGATGCAACACAAAGGGGTGATAGAAAAGTAAATAAATGTCCATACACATCCTCCCGGTATATAAATCTGATAGGAGCGAACCCACAGAAACTTCCTCGTATAATAACACAACCTACCTCAATATATCTCGTCCATGTAACATACCCCATGCATAGAGACCCAGGTCAGAGGATGCATAGAGATCTAACCTCACATACAAAAATCCTCGTAAAAGTCCATGAGTGTCATATCAAGGCCAAAAGGAAAAAACTCGGGATCATCCAATGTATCATATATTAGTGGAAACTCAAGTCCATTCATGTAGGTACAAATCCAATCTCTGTAAAACCCTGCTGAAAACATGTAGGCAATGTCTCGAAATCATCGTGGTAGTGAAATAATAGCTCCATACTACTCATGAGCACAATCTTGGAATATATAAGTATATGTAAAATCAGTTTCCAGTTATTACTCTGTCAAAATCAAGTTAAATTTTAAAATGTATAATCCATGCCCTCAACATAGAATCAACAATAAAAGAAACTGGTCTGGGGATGCTAATTGGATCCCATAAGATGGGTACCAAGCCCTAGTCATAAAACATCCTCCCCGCGCTAAAGTACGATCCCGATCTATGAGTAATCATAAAAATAATTTCACAACTGCCCAGAGGGACCCCATTAAGGGCTAAGTACACACTCATACAGGGGAAAAATGGAGCTATCCTAGCTCGAAAAAATACACCTCACTCCCAAGCTCGTACCGGGCTGGGGAGTAATATCATCATGTAGGGTAACAAACTGTCAAGTAAAGTCGTGTTCTATAGGTACACTGTCATCACATAAGAAAGCTATATATCCAGCATAGACGTACCTGACTAGGTATAATATCATCATATAAGGATGCTAACTAACCAGCAAAGCCGCATCTGGATATTTATGGCCAAATGAGGCTACACCCGCCCTAATCATACACAATATTTAAGATAGAACATTGAATAATCAACCTACGTAGATCGTCTCTAATTCCTACCAGCCTAAATAGGTGGATAGCTAGTAAGCTCTAGTAACTAGTATAATCCCTTCCCCAACCTTATTACAATATAGAGTCAGTGTATAATGATACACATCAAAAGTGTATAATCTTCTAGTTCTCTAGCATAGATCATCTTTAGATATAACTTTTGCGTATGAATAACTCAAAAGGCATAAATTTTTAAATCTTTCTAATAATACACAATCAGTGATATCAATCATAATAAATACAAATAGATTATTCTTTTCCTTTGTGGATCGATATATGAATATTTTGGTGATTAGATTAAGTAAGAAGTGATGTGGTTACTTTTTTAGACAATATGAGTAGGGTAAAGGAAAATCTTTTGCGATAGGGGCCGAGCCGTTTGACTGCCTACGTATCCCTCGAGAGGAATTCGGGCACAACTTAGTTCCAGAATACAAAATGGAAATTAACTTTGTTTTATTAAATTCAAAAGTACATTGTTACAAGAAAGTAAAGGTAGGACGTTTTCTATGTTTAAAGATTTTGAAAATAAAATAGATTCTATTTTTTCTTGTGCTTCTTTATGGTTGATCCAACAGGAACTCCAATCTGATCCTTCCTTCTTCTATATATTCTTCCACAAGAGTGTAGAATGTGAGGCAATTTTCAATGTCATGGCCTCTTAATTCTTCATGATAAGGGCAAACCTCTTGACCTCGATGGCATGATGATTTTATGATTCCTTATTTTCATTCAATTGGCTCAATAATCCTATCATCAATTAGTTTGAAATAGACGCTGAAGTAAGTTTCATAAAAATCGGAGAATAACACAGTTTTGTCACATTTGTCGCAGCGGTGGTGTGTTCGCTAAAGTAATTCGGTTGTTTCTTAGTTGGACCATTCTTGGAAGTATTGTTTCCCTCTTAAGGTTAGCCCAATTGATTATGGGAGTGGGTACAAATCTAGTATTCTCTTTAGTGCATTCTATGTCACTACCACCTTTTGGCATGGGTACTGTGTTATGTATATCTAATTCAACCTGAGTGAAAATCTTTTGTACCTTTATTACTTGAAAGTCAACAATAGCCGTTTTCTCCTCAATGATAGCCATTTTACTTTTCATTTCCTGTGCTTAGGCTACTGTAACTTTCTTGATCAGTTTTTCCTCTTCAATCTTTCTTCTAGCTTCCTTAATTTTCCTATCGAGTTCTTCTATTTTTTTCCTAAATTGGTCGCTTAACGTCTTCTATGAGTTAATGTCCTTTTAAGAGAAGAATTATATTTAAGAATATTTTGTACTTTCTGAGTAACTAAAAATGACTATGTTTAATTGGTCGAACATTTAGTTAAGGTATAAACTGGTAATAGTATAGATCCATTAATGACTAGAATATTATATCATATAGCATTTAAATAGATATATCGATATAAGGAGCATCCTAAATTGGTCACCTTGATTATGCAAAACGTTCAGGTCTATAAATGTTGGAGAATAATTTTCTTTAATTATTTTATCAATTTTAAAATAGTTGATCACAAGAAGCTCCCTTGCAGGGGCAAATAAATAAGAAAATTCGTGCAAAAGGGGATTTGAACATTCTCGTGCACGGGTAAAAATATATAAAAGCTCTCGCAGGAGAAAATTTTAAACACCCCCATGCATGGGATATATCAATCTCGAAATACTAATACCAACCTCATCATATAGTTCCATCTTGGCTTTATCCATTTTCAATCAAATGTAGTAATGATCCATAACCAGATGTGTTCCTACTATTTGAGGTTGATCATACTATGATAAGGAATTTATGACCATTATCTACCTTTACATGGGGTCTTCTAGCTAAAGAAACATCCTCTAGCCTTTTTTAACTCATCTTCTATGTATCTTAATCTTTTTCACAATCTTTGGATAGTCACCTCATCTTCTGTAGCGGGATAAATATTTCAACCTTTTTGGGGCTTCATTGAATTGGTGGTGTAATGCATTCTAATTTGACAATATTGGCGACATCCTTTTTCAACAAACCTTTGTAAATGTTGTTGACTTTTTCTTGGAACTGATTCTGGACGTAATCTTTTCCGAATTATTTATTTTTTCATTGCTGAATAAAAAACAATTTGAGAGGTATCTCTCCCTTTCCTATTTCCAGTCATGAACTCTGTCATATCTGTAGCAGGGAAAGTTTTCAATATGATACCAAATTGTTTGAGCATACTAAGAGATATGTGTTGCCGAGTACCTCTGATGCCTACTACAAACACTAGAAAGAGTGGATTTTTTCCTTTGATTATATAAACTGTAGCCCACACTCTGGCAGTGACCACTACATGTTTTCATCCCTCAGGTCCCCAAGTTGTTTAAACAAAAAGACCTGACTGCCATTGACCTTATACTTGTTATTAGCTAACCAAGTGGTGTGTGAAGAGAAACAATTAAAATGGGTTGTGTGATCCATCCCAAGAATCATTTTTGTTGACCAAGTGTTTCATTAAATGCCATTGTAGTAATAGATTATAACCTTAATAAAAATTCTCCCATTCTTGCATTCTCCTAAAACTATATATAATTCTGTTATGATAATGAGTTCTAAGGTATAGTTCTGGGTGGAAGAACTATATTCAATCCAATATAAGTGAGGATGGGTAACCATAACCTTACTGGATAATAATGTGTTTGTTGTACTGGGGGAACACCGGAGTACCAACAAACTAACCAGGAATGCAAATTCCCCATGATCATTCCGTTTTTTGTTCTGTCCGTAACTCTGTACGGTATTTGTTGAAACCCGTATATCTACCAAAGTAAACATCAAGTATCCAGAAGGATTTCGTAATGTTTTGTGAAAGATTTTTAAGGCACCATGCGAACATCCTCTAATTGGGTTATGCCTTATTTAAAACTATATATGAAAAATGCTTTACTATGTTGTAACTTATTTGGCAAAAAATTTTGTCATAATTAACTAATTTTGAAATAATTTCTTTAAAAAGGTGAGATTTCTCAAAAACGATTGTTAAGTAAAAGGATTAAAATTAATTACTTAGAAAATAATATTAACCATTGCTTTGTTAAATGCCATCCTCGAATACTTTTTAAGTTATTTTCTACTTGTGATAAGAACCTTAAGAAAACGTGACAACAAGTTTTAGAAAGAAATCAGAACTCATTTTTAACCTACGATTTGCCTAATGTTGCATACATTATCCGTTTGAAGAAATTTAAATCTAAGCTCGACATTTTTATTAATAGTAAAAAAGGTCACAGATTGTTCTCGTACTCTACGGTTCTACCATGATTCCATACAGATTGCAAATAAATAAATAAAAACAAAATACAAGAAAAACCGGAAAAAAGGAAACTTGGCGTATTTAGACCCTTCCAGGCCCAAAATTTCCAGCGAGATGAAAGATCGGCCACAGCCCATCGAACCATGCAAAAATGGGCCATTAGTACATGCAAAGAAAACGAAAAGAATTAGGAATCATATTGAAAAATAAATAAGGCAACTAATAGAGGTGATGAATAAAATTTAATTAATCAGACGAGACCAATATTTTATAACAAAATACAATGAACGTAATAGGCAAAATACGAAGTTATGGGTTGGGCCTAGCGAAATTAAATCAAGAAGATTGTGGTTGGACCTGTGAACAAATGTAAACGGAAAGGAAAACCCAAAATAAACAAATTCAAGAGAAGGCAACAACCATCAATTCCACCCTTTACATGTATTTAGCCCAAATAACAAAAATGAATTCATTACTAGCCCAAATAACAAAAATGAATTCATTACTAGCCCAAATCATATCATCACTTAGATAATCGGTCCAACGAAAGGTAATCCAGGGGATTTGAACATAAATAACTTATAGGCACTTTAGACATCCAATTATTGAATCAATACTAGGGGACATCAGAATACATAATAACTAAACCTTTGTTTCCTCATGAGAATTGCATGCGTAGTTGACTCCTGGCGATACCCGAAATATACATAATAAAGATGACAAACAAAATAAGTAGAATGATAAAAGAAATGATGCAAGCTTTTGTTCATTAGACCATTTTGGGAAAAATCTAGGTGATGTGAGAGTTTTGAAGATAATCAGAGCTTGAGGACTCATACAATCAACACACAGTTCATCAAATTACTGAACAGGGAATAGGATGAATAAATAAACTACATATACACACATTTCATATAACTTTCTTAGTTATACAGTGGTTAAGTATTCATAAAAAAGCTTTAAGGTTGTTAAAAGATTAATGCAAACTGAGAATACATACTAACCACGTGATTGCTGATTATCTGAAGATTAAAACATATCTCGACGAACAAATTCAGGAAGAAACTACTAGAGAAGGCTGCATTCAAGGAGATATTGGCTTAATAGGCTATTTGACACATCATTCAACTTGTAGCCATATTTCTGAAATTTCACAAAGACATGACAAGTCAGGGTTGAGGCCAAACACAAAGGTATTCACCAGATAATTAAGCATAGTTTGGAAATATACTAGAATGCTATAGTTCTAATCCTGCTTAGGGACAAATTTAGAAACAACTACAAAAAGCTATGACTTTCAATCACACAGAGGCCACTTATCAAAGAAGAAATTAGACTTTAGAAGGGGCATACTAATTAGATACTTAAATTTATTACTTGAGACTTAGGTGATAAAGTCAAGTGTATTATCGATTTCCAAAATAAGTATAGCCTAAGGATGAAACGATGATAAATAAAACATTCAGGAAGGCATATGGAGAAGTTATCAACTCCAATATTAGTACTCTTGCTACATATTCACACATGTTTGAAGCTTAAGCTATCTGCTAGTTGACAATTAGGAATGTTCTACATATAGAGATAACAAATGAGAGACATTATACAACTTGCTTACAACATATACTTATATGGTTTCTAGTATGCTTACAAGAGGATTCTTAATGCTAATCATGGTTCCAGTACAAGTCAAGATAAACAATTTATCACAATCCTTTAGAGAAAACACAAAAGTTTACAGTCCATGGAAACTTAAACCTAAAACCAACATGCTATAGGGAGTACATTCTATTCATGCTCATTAATTCAAACACCACTCAACCATCTTATACATGTATTCTAACTGCCTCTATCAATTAGCAAATCATTACATGCAAAAAAACATACAAGAAAGGTACCTACTTTTATAGTTCCTATCCAAATATTTCATAAGACGAGATTATACGTATAGCAAGTTCCTTCCAGTTCGAGACAGACAAAATACTGGCACTTTACATATGTAGCTTCTATACAGAACAAATGCAGTTAATCAAGACTACGACTATGAAATCCAAACCTTGTATACCACTTAGACAATAAATCGTTTCCAGAAGGCACAAACACTAGATAAATTAAGGAGATAGAGTAATCATGTAGGAGGACTCTTATGAATTTCAATCAAACACAAAACCACTCATCTCAGTTTACATGAACTAGGGGCATATATGTAGAACTTCGCACATATTTTGATTATCAACTATCAACTAACAGGAATCCATGATGAAGTCATATAAAGTAGCACAGTTTGTACAACCAAAACTATTATGCGTGAAACAAATATACTAAGCTACTACCTCCATTACCATATCATGTTAGGGACTAAAACAAATAAGAACACCACAAAAACATACTTAAATACATAATACAATCAGTAAGACTCACTCGGTTATCAAATTTAAATGGGATCTAAGAATCCATAGAATTTTTAAGAAAAAATCTTCCAAAATAGTATAAGGAAGGCATATGCATATAATATCACAAAAATGATAGATAATATGCTAGCCATGCTAAATGGATTCAAAAACACAACACTATTTCTTGTTAAACATTTAAACATGAGGGGCACATGGAAGATCATAGTCTATCGAAGGTTACTAATAACAAAGATGTTGTTGAAAGAGCGCTGGTGTACTTGGTCTAATATAGGGATAACCATAAGTACTTTAACTAATAAGAAAAGCATGCATAAATAAGGATCATTTGATACTGGACATGATGAATCAGATGTAGACAATGTATCAGGCAATCATACTATGGAGCACAGGAAAGAGGGTTGGCCTAGAACATGCCACATCTCAGAATAGTAAATAACATACAGCAATGAAGGCTGTTGTACACTAACATATGGACAATTAGAAATATTTAACTACAAAGAACAATTATCGTATTTTATAGACATATGTAAGGGCTTCATTTCACCTATGCAAATGCAAAAGTTCAAGGATTATCTAATGATCATGAGAAGGGCTTATTACTCAAATAATCAGTGCCAAATAGAAGTCACGTAAGACAGAGATAAATACCATACTAGAAAAATCATGTTCGGTTACTTTAGGGTGATTTTGAATAGCCCAAACTTGTTGCTTGGACACAAATACTAGTTTTACCACTTAGTTATTATAGATTAATAATCTAAAAAGGAAGGAAGTTACTTTGGTATAATAGAGTCATACAACAAGGTATGTAAGGCTAGTTGGTTTCCTATTCTTTGGCATGAAATCTTGTTTGGGGTTACAAAGTACTCTTTAGTTACTCATCCATACAAGTGACACCAAATGGCAGCCCACAAACTCTAATATATATGCTAACCTTGTTTCCACTTACTAATGTGTTTAGATACCCCAATACATGTTTATTTTTGAGTCTGCACATCTACTTTGAATACCAAACTGCACCAGTCCTGCTTTTAGCTAAATAAGGTCAATGTGCTATTTCAGTTCCTGAGCATTTCATTGATTGTGTAAGATACTCCCTACATTATTGTTACTTCATTAATGATCATTCATGTGTATCTGGTTAAATCTATAGTCCCAAAGCTCAATAATGTCATGACCACCAAAATAACAATCTCAAAGGATAAAGAGGTAAAGTAAAGAAAATTTGATTATTTTTGGGTGGTATCCCAGGGGTGGAAGGAACACCTAGCATGGGTCGAACCCAACATTAAGGGTGGTATCCCAGGGATGAAATAAAACTCTATCATAGGTCGATTAATTATGAGGACCGTATCCTAGGGGATAAAATGCCTAACATGGGGCATCCTCTTTTACCACTAATCAACTGGTCACTCACAATACATGTTGTACAAAGATTATAAAGTACAGAAAGGCAAAATAAAGAAAGCAACGAATGTAATGTACATGATTCCACAAGTAAAAGTAAAGGTGGTCTTTATCCTTGTCTCTACATTTGTATAGTATGAGAATTAAACCCCGTAGTTCAAAGCCGGAGTGGAGGACTACTATATCAAATGCAAAAGTATATCAAAAGTCAATAGATAATTAACTGCGGATTTTTTATAAAATGCAATAACTACCAAAAATATAGTATCAGTGTCAATTGAACAAGTAAGTACAAAAATAATAAATCTTAAATAGGTCTAATACAACAGTATCTTCGAAATACATAGAGATCAAATAATAATGTCAAATCTGAAGAGAAGCCGGTAAAAGTCGGACGCCAAGCTCACCCTAAATCTCTGAAGAAGCGTAAACTGCACAAACAGCTGATGGTAATCATGATCGAGAACCTATACTCGGATCTGCACATGGCAAGTATAGTATGAGTACAAGATGCCGAAACAACCTGTACCCAGTAGGTTTTCAAGGCCCACTAGGCACATAATAATAATAAAAGTAGTAAATAATTAAAAATAATAAATATTATCACGGAATCAAATAGTACATCATGGAAGCTAGTTACTCAAATAGGGATCAAGTAACAAGTAGAACATATATTCCTAGCTAATCACATATTAGGAATTTAGGCAATGAAAAGAGACGTACCCGGAATCCTTGTAGTGTGAATAATAACAATAATTAATTAAGAGTGAAAAGACAATAGGAAGAGAATATGGGTGGTATAGAGGTAGCTTTAAGTAAGGAATAAATGAATGAACCATAATATAACACATAATATCCCACATAACAAAAAATATCAAGTAACCAACGAGGACAACTAAGCAGTAGTAACAGTACTATAGTAATGCATATAAATACTGTCAAGTCCCCTAGAAAGAAGCACAGTGTACATAGCAAACACACCTACTTGTAGGCCTCCCATATGACCAGGGGTACACTGAAGAAAATAAGTACAAAAAAGTAAATATACACCATGAAGTATCAAGTCATGTGTACGTTTCTCTGTAAGTACCCGTAGGTCCAGTAGGAAAAATCCATGGAAGGCTACTCTAAGTGTTCTTGGTATATCTCTACTCTGTCCTATAACCCCCATTCGTGTCTCTGTAGCTCAGAGTAATGGTCCATGGAAATGTGCCACCACATACAATCTCTAACATTATCATAATCTCACATCCCAAATCACAAAGCCTCAAGGGTCTCACAATCTGGCATCCAATGCCTCATAACAATAATATCATCAAGTCGTACTTGGCAAATCATGGCTTTTAATGCCTCAATGTAATGGTATTATAAATATCCTCAATGGAACATGTATCATCAAAGTCTCCGCAACCAAGAAGTGTGATAAGTGTCAAGAAGCTATACTCACTACCTTGAGACGATAAACTCAAGTGCCATCCAATGTACTCACTACCGAACAGGTCTGTCTCAAGTCTCAATATTAATTAGTCAAAAGATATGTTCCCGTGCCAGGGTGTAAATCTGGGCTAAAAAAAGTTGAAATAGTATAACTAGGTACTGATACAACGCCGAGTCTAAAATATTTTAAAGGTTATTTACTTATTTTATTATAAGAATATTTCAATTTATTAATTTATATCATTATCTGTCATTATTACTAAAATTATTCTCTAGCCTCCATGGCTCAATAATCATGTGGTGATACTGGCCCGACCACAATGCACTCTCATCGGAGCCAATGGCCCAACCTCTTGTATAATGAATGCACAACACATTAGCAACTATATATATATGCATATATAAACATGAAATGACAACTACCTATGCGCCGCATAGGTATTACTGGACAACTCTTAAGTCATAGGCATCATACAAATTCGAATGCTGAAATAGATATCAAATAAGGTAACAGACGAAGAATAGTACAAGATTACTATAATAACCTAAATACCCAACCAACGTATGCTATTTAGTACAATAATTAAGCTATAAACCTAGAGATAGCCCTACGAAGCCTACCTATAGACGATAAAATGTTGTAAACTTGCAAATGTTACTTTGACTGATATCAAATGAACTCCACTTTTTCTGAAACTTGCAAAATAGTAATCCATATGTCAATACGAGTCTAACGGTATAAATTATGCTAAGTTATGAATTGGGCCTAAAATTAGGCCTAAGTGGACCTACGGGGCCAGCTCGTCGGAACTAAAAATAAACTTTTCCATGGGGTTCCCAGTGGTTCTAGGAACCCGTGCTCTAAAATTGAGCACTATTTGAATAAGGAAAGACTCTTGAATAGACCAGAGAAAATTGAGTTTAAAGGGGTTCAAAGATTTGATCTTTTATGGATTTGTACAATCAATCTTGAAAGGTAAAGGTTAACACAAAGTTAAATAACCCCTAATGAACAAGAATTTACTCAGAAACATCGGATATAATTGATG
>JBDJHY010206598.1:0-10410 GCA_039654485.1 Withania somnifera | reverse complement strand
GAATCAAAATGATCATCAAGGTGTTGAACATATAGATGCTCCCATTGATGATGTTGTAGTTGATCTGCAACCTGCTCAGGAAACTAATTTAGATGATCCTGAAACCTCTCTTAATATATCTACTCTGGAGTAGAAAACATTAACACATTATTCTCCTAATGAGTATGTACTTTTGACTGATATGGGAGAACCTGAAGGTTATGATGAGTCCATGTAAGATACTCACAGAGAGCGGTTAGAATCTATGGAAGATGATATGAAATCACTCCACGAGAATTTCATATATGAGTTAGCGAAATTACTAGGAAGAAACCTTTAATGAACAACTGAATTTTTAGAATAAAGCAAGATTAATATACCTCTGTGCCTAGGTATAAGGCGAGGTTGGTTGTCAAAGATTTTGGCCAGAAAAAGGAAGTTGACTTTGATAAAATTTTCTCACCCCATTGTGAAATATTTTCTATTTTCTTGATTCTAGGCTTGGATGCAAGTCTAGATTTAGAGGTTGAGAAGATACATACTGATACAACCCTTCAAATATACAAGCAAAGGTGGTTGTTATAGAGAATCATGAGTATTATAGAATTTTGGCAGGCATGAAACCTGTCTACAACTCCTCCACTTGAAGATGGATTTGGCCCCTTAGCTAGTTAGGGGAGTTTATTGGGCTATGGCCCATGTTCCAGGCAAAGGTCATTATTCCTATTCTCTAACTAGATTGGTATTGTAAATAGTATAAAATGTGAGAATACTAATGCCTCAAACTAATAAAGTGTGCCTGCTAGTATGATCAAGGTTGACTGTGAGAAGTATTATTTAGATAAAAACTAAGGTACTGACCTTGGAAATAAAAGGGATGGGGGATGTGCCCCCTTCCAATGGATGACATAGGGTTTGGAACTCTAGGGGTCTAATCAGATCATCTAAACAAAGTGAAATGCATCTTTTTATATGCATAGAATAAAGGTTGTCTTGTTTGGACTTCTAGAGACCAAGATTAAGAGAGAAAAAGTTGCTAAAGCTGCTGTTAATCTTTGTAGATATTGGTCATTTACTACTAAACTAAATTTTCGATCAGGTGGTAGAACATGGTCAATTTGGAAGCCATAAATATATGAAGTACAAATAAGTATGGTCACAACCCACCTGATTCATTATGATGTGATACATAGGGAAAACATCATTGTTAACATAGTTTATGCTTTTAATGATCAAGCTTTGAGAAGAGATCTATAGAAACAGATAGAAGTAGTTAAAAGGTATACCAAAGGTGTTTGGGAAATCATGGGAGACTTTAATTGTGTACCAAGGCCGGAGGAAAGAATAGTGTAATAACCCTTATGATCATTTGATAATTACCCAATATTTTGTATTTTAGAGCTTTCAATTACCTGCCCCAAGTTATTTATAATTTGATGGGACTGGTAGTCCAGTTCCCTGGCGGATCTGTTGATATTTATCTCAAATTACATGTTTTAGAACCTAAAACTAAGTACTCATTGCCTAAATTAAAATTCTTTCAAAATGAGCTTGAAATCGACTTTCGATAGTTTCGTTAGCTCCAGAATACAGAATAAGTCTAGATGGACCTTAAGTTCGTATTTTAGAGTCTTTTTTTAGATTGTGAAAAATTAAGGCTTAAATAAGAGCTTGGGTAGTCTTTTGATGTTCATAGTGTCAGAATAAATTTTGGACCCTTTCATTAGCTCTAGAATGGTAAAATTAGTCTAGTAAGAGTGTTGGTGTGTTTCTTGTAGTTCCCGGTGTCAATTTGAGTACCTTGGTGGATTAGTGGAAATTTGGTATTTTTTAGTTTCAGGGGTCATTTTGCTCAAATGACCTTGGTTGGTGTTTTCATCGATTCCATTGAGTTTGAAATGTGATTTTCATGTTGTTTACATATTTGAGTTATTGAAATTGGACTTGAAATGCTCATTCTACACCCTCGGAGTTCATGAATTTCAACTATTGGGAAGTTTCAGGAGAAGACCACCCTAGCAAAGGCTAGGGTCATACCTACGAGGCCGCCATATCCATCTGGGTGTCGCCCGTATGACCCTTGCTCCAGCGGTAAATTTTTGCCTCAGTGACCTTTGCCCTAGTGGACATATTTTGCCCCTGCAACAATCTCCCAAGTGTGTTTGGGTTCTCCCCAATAAGGGAAGTTCTGGGACACAGTGTCGCCTTAGCGACCCATTTTTCTCCTAGTGACCTCGCTCGACGACCCCGACTTCTGCTCTTGCAAAAATTGCAGAGATTATAAGTAACTGCACACCCTTCAGTTGTTTCCATTCACAAAATTATTTTGTTCATCTTGTCTCTCAATTCCTATGGTAAAACTCTATGGAAAACTCTTCAAGTGTTGTAGGAAAAGTTCCCAAAAGGTTCCCTTATTTTTCCCCACTCTCAATAAGTCTCTTTCCTTGTTAATTTCATTAATTTGAGTTTTCTCCATTTATGACCAAACTAAGAAAACTTAGGATCGCTAATTATAATCGAGTTAATAAATTAATTCTTGTTATTGATTTATTCTACCTTGTAGTAACTGTTCCTTCGTTGAATTCCTCGTTTAATTCATAAAGCATGTATGTTTGCCCCTTGTTAATCATGTATGTTTGCCCCTTGTTAATCAAATTTGTCTCGGGCTAATTTGAATCCCTTCCCTTTCCCAAATGGTGCATATTTTTGGAGCATGGTTCCTTGTGTTTCTAGGGATGCCGTGGAGAAGTTTATTTTCGATTTTGGTGCTCGTGGGCCTATATTAGGCCCAAATTATGCCCAGTTCGAAACTTAGAATAAATTACATCGTTAGAATTGTATTGACCCTTAGTTTATTATTATATGAGTTTCAGAGTCATAGGAGATCATTTGATATCATTCGGAGTAACATTTGGATTTGAAGCACATTATGTATTAGATGATATGTAGGCTCTATGGGAATATATCTGGGTATATAGCTTCGATAATTGTACTATAACATCCGTGGTTAGGGTTTTATAGGTTTTTACTGTGTACTTGGACCACTTCGTCATTCCGTACCCTATTTGTTCTCTATGTTGGCGTACAATGAAATACGATGGTCGTGACTTTGAATTAGTCTTATGATGGCATTTGGGGTGACTCTTGAAGTAGTAGAATGCTGATGCGTGGGTTGGTTTTGGGTTTTTCGTCAGGTTTGGGCTGTTGTATTGGGCTGCTAGCTGTAGTTTAGTTGCACCTGTGTAGGGCATAGGTTGGCTATAAACATAAATATATTGATGTGCTGTGCATTCATTCTACGAGAGGTTGAGCCACAGGCTCCGTATTGAGAGTGCGTTGGGGCTGGGTATCACCACTTGATTTGATGTGGTGGAGGCTAGATACTGATAATAAGATTAATAATGGATAATAACATCATATATGATAACTTGGAATATTCTGATAATAATATAAGTTAAACTCAATATTGTATCGAGCAACTGGTATTACTATGTTCACTTTCTTTAGTCCAAGGTTCAAACCCTGACATCGGAAAATATCATTTGACTAATTAATACTGGAACTTGAGTCCAACTACATTTGGTAGTGAGTACAGCCACTGACACTTGAGTCCATCGTCATACGACATTAGGTACAACTTTTCGACACTTACCACACTTATTGGATTTGGAGATTTTGATAATACTTGTTCTTTTGCGGATGATGATGATACCTGAGGGATTGGATGTCATGACTTGCCAATATTACGACTTATTGAGACTTGATATGAGGCACTGAATGCCAGATTTTGCTACCCTTTGAGATTCTATTATTTAGGATGTGAAATTATGATGACGTTAGAGATTGTACGTGGTCGGTGTACCTCTATGGACCTTACCTCTGGGTTTCAGCAATGCGAAGGAAGGGTAGAGGATGGAGCAGAGATATACGTGAACTAGGATTAGCTTTCTATGGATTTTGGCTGCTGGGCCTACAGGTACCAGAGGAGAATCGTACACATGATTGGTTACTTCTTGGTGTGTTTTTACTTTTCTGCACTTGTTTTCTTCAGTGTGTCCTTAGTCATATAGAAGGCCTACGGGTGAGCGTGTTTTCCTTGTACGCTGCCATTCTTATGAGGGATTGGTAGTGTTAATTTTCTTTTTGTATTTACTACTAAATTATCAATTACTGTTTATTCGTTAGATTGTCTTGCTACGTAGGATATTACGAGGTATCATTTGAGTATTCTGTCCTTCCCTTACTTGAGGTTACCAGTATACCGCCCATGTTCTCTCTTTGTCTTCTATTTGACTCTTGATTAGTTATTGTTATTATTCACATATATTGTTATAAGGATTCCAGGTACGTCTTTCGTTCTTTCCCAAGATCCTATTATGTGATTTAGCTAGTGAAGCCATGTCTATCCGTTTACTTAATTCTTATTTGAGTAGCTAGCTTCCATGATGTATTATATTTTTGTGTGACCATACTGGATTTTTTTTCGTTATTTACTATTTTTTACTACAGTTATATGCTCAGTGGGCCCTCAAAGACTACTAGGTACAAGTTGCTTTGCGACTTGTACTCATACTACACTTGTTCCACTAGTGCAGATCTGAGTACTAGTAGCCAACGTTGATTACGATTTTCTACTCGTGTTGGTTGCTTATTACTTCACACATTCAGGGTGAGCTTGACATCTAGCTATTCCTGTTTGTCTTTAGATCTGGATTGGTCTCTTTTTTATTTTCGGAGATACATTTATATTAGACTTTTGGTTTTATGTTCTATTCTTAAAGGTCCTATTTTGCTACATTGATACTAGGTTTTTGGAATTTGTTAAATCTTTGTTATTTTTTTGTGCTGAGTATTTTTGGTTTTATTTATAATTTACTTATTATACTTTGCTTTCTGCTATTGATGTGGTAGCCCTCCACTTCAACTTCTGGCTACAGTGTTGGTTCTCATACTGGTGGTATAGTTGGTGCTATTATGATCTGAGAAATTGGGTTCTGAAAAATAGTCAGAGCACTAGGTTTATTGATGTGGGTGCAGAATAAAGTAGAGTCCTGTGGATCAACAAGGAGACATCCGCTGCTTATCTTCGGGAGGCTATAGTGACATATAAGAACTCCTTCTTTTTAATCATGTGTCATGCATACATCATTGATGCTTTCTTGAAAGTTCTCACTCATTTTTATCACTCTTTGGCAGTTGCCTTTTACACGTTCATCAACAGCTAAGAAGACAACCAGAACTCCTGCCAGACCATTTGTGGAAGTACTTACTCTTGCTGCTACTTCCGAGACTCCAGCAGCGCCCTCAACACCATTTGTAGCACCTATTTCAACACCTATTCTAGCGCTTGTTGAAGCAACTCCTCCAGATATCCGTAATATCTTTTGGCAGTTTCTTAGTGCCTATGGTGATCCCCTTACCGATGGGACATAGACAACCATTCCAGCACATTAGCACAACTACAGTTCCTCCAGTGCACCTAATTCCACTAGTTCAGCCGGTGCAGCTACTGTAGCATGTGACATCACTAGTTTTTCCAGCACCCTCTTAGGTTCTTCTGTAAAAATAGTTGTTCCAGCATATGAGAAAGATATATCTATGACATATTCGAAGAAGAAGCTCCTGTCGAGGTTTTTCACATTAGGTCCCCCTCGGTTCACTGGAGTTTTGGGGAAAGACACTCATGAGTTTATCAAGGAGTGTGAAGAGAGACTGGGTAACATGGGTATCCTGAATACCCACGAGTGGCTTGCACTGCTTACCAGATGTGTGGGGAAGCCAAGCAGTAGTGGAGAGCCTTTATTGGTTGTAGAGCCGCGGGTTCACTCCAATTGACATAGGCTGAGTTCTACTAGGTGTTAATGAGGAAATTTGTTTAGAGGGACTATTTTAGAGAAGAGTTCAACACGCTTAAAATGGGTTCTATGTCAGTGTCAGAGTATGAGGCCCGTTTCCATCAGTTGTCTTTCTATGGGGTGGAACTTATGCCTACAGAGGCAAAGCGGGTCTACAATTTTCCAATGGGTGGCAGGATAGACTACAAGAGTCAGTGGGATTATTGGTTTTAGATTGTCGACCATTCCAGGCTGTAGTTGATCTGTCTGGTACTTATGAGATTCTTCATCGCGAGTAGTGGCTGCATAGTAAGAAGAGGCAGAAGCAATAGGGAGGATATAGTGGGTCCTGTTCTCAGAGCCATGGGCAGTTTCATCAAGCATAGGGTCTGTCCAGAAGGCAAGTGCAGGCTTCATTACTAGTTTCATCACCCCTTCCAGCTCAGTTTTCTCTAGGATTTGGATCTTCTCAGTGTGGTAGTAGATGGGTTCTGGCAGAGGTTCCTAATAGAGTGGGCCATTAGGGTTGTGTTTTAAGTGTGGCATTCTAGGCCACTATGATAGAACTTGTCCTCAGAAGGGCCCTACTTATCTTGCTCCTCAGTCTTTACAACGTTTGATGTTAGTGCCTCGGCCGGCTGGAGGTTGGGCATAAGGTGGTTATCGTGGTTGTGGATAGTAGGGGCGATGGTTGTGGTAACGTTCATAATGGCAGTGATCGAAAACTTTATGCTATTCCATCTAGGTCAGAGATGAAAGACTTAGGTGCTATTATTATTGGTTTGATAACTATATGTTCTATACCTGCGTCAACCTTGTTTGACCCCGAATCCACTTGCTTTTATGTGTCTACTTATTTTGTACCCAGTTTGGGGTTTCCTAGTGAGATATTATCAGGATCTATGTGTGATGCTACCCCTGTAAGGGATTCTTTAGTAGTGGATCAGGTGATTAGGTCATGTATGATTTCTTTTAGTGGGCTGGATACTTGGGTTGAGTTAATGCTATTAGATATGATAGACTTTGAAATTATACTAGGCATGGATTGGTTATCCCCTCACTGTCCGATTTTGGAATGTTATACCAAGATCGTTATCTTAGTTGTGTTTATCCCCAATTGTGTGGAAGAGTTTTAGTAGTCGCGCACCGACAAGGTTTATCTTTTTCCTTCAGCCTAGGAGGTTGGTAAGGAGAGGATGTTTGGCTTATTTGGCATATCTTCGTGATGTTCAGGCTGACACTCCTACTCCTGAGAGTTCCCATTGTTTTTAAGTTTCTTGATGTGTTTTCGACCAACCTACCAGGGCTGCCACTCGAGCAAGATGTTGATTTTTCTATTGATTTAGAGCCGGGAACTAGGCCCATTTCTATTGCTCCTTATCGCTGACTCCTGCAAGGTTGAGAGAGCTGGAGGTTCAACCCCAAGATTTATTAGATAAGGGTTTTGTTCCCTCTAGTATTTCTCTATGGGGTTCTCCAATTTTATTTATTTAAAAGAAAGAGGGTACTATGAGTATGTGTATTGATTATAGGTAGGTGAACAAAGTTACAATGTAGAATAGATATCCTATACCAAGGATTGATGATTTGCTTGATCAGCTTCAGGGAGTGACATTGTTCTCTAAGATAGATATGAGGTTCGGGTATCACCAGTTGAGGAGCTACGGACCCCACTCTGGAAATAGAGATACCTCGGATAGAAGACATTCCCAAGATAACATTTAGAACTTGTGACGATCATTATGAGTTCCTGGTCATGTCTTTCGGTTTGAATAATGCTCAATCAGTATTTATGGACTTGATGCATAAGGTGCTTAAGTCGTCCTTGGATTCTTTTGTGATCGTGTTTATTATTGATATCTTAGTGTATTCATAGAGTAATTCTTATCATGAGCATCATTTGAGGTTGATCCTTTAAAAACGGAGAGAATACAAGGTTTATGCCAAGTTCTTAAAGTGTGAGTTTTTGTTGGAGTTCATAGCATTCTTGGGGAGCATGGTGTCCAAGGCTTGGATTAAAGCTGATCCAACTAAGATTCAGGCGATATATAATTGTTCGGGATGACCTTTGTTACTGAGATTTAGTGTTTTGTTAGTTTAATTGGTTACTAGAAGAATTTTGTTAAGGGGTTCTGTTCTATCGTGATGCCCTTCACTAAGTTGACCAAGAAAAATATGGCCTTTCAGTGGTCTGAGGAGTGTGAGTTGAGATTTTCGAGGCTCAAGGAGCTGTTGACTTCAGCGCCATTTTTGACCTTTTTATTCGAGGGTTAGAGTTTCTTGGTGTATTGTGATACTTCGGTGTTGGTCTGGGTTGTTTCTAATGTAACAGGGTCAAGTGAATGGGTATCCCTCGAGACAGCTGAAGGTTCATGAGCACAGCTACCCCACTCATAATTAGAGTTGGAGGTGATAGTTGTTGCACCCAAGATTTAGAGACATTATTTAAATGGGGTTCAGTGTGAGGTCTTTACTAACCATCGTATTCTTCTGTATATTATGAGCCAGAGATAGCTAAACTCCAGCAGCGAAGGTGGATCGAGTTGATGAAAGACTATAATATTACCATTCTCTATCATTTGAGCAAGGCCAACGTCGTGGCTGATGCTTTGAGATGGAAGTCTGTCAATATGGGTAGCTTAGCAGCCTTGTCAGTTTCAAAGAGGCTATTGGTGGTAGAGGCTCAGTCTTTGGCTAGTGGTTTGGTGAGATTAAACCTATCATACCTCAGGATATTTTTAGCTTATGTTAAGGCCAGACTGTCTTTGTTAAATCAGACTCAACAACAACAGTTCGAGGATTCGTGCTTGACTTCTCTTCATAAATAGGTGTTAGATGAGAAGCCGACAGGGTATTTATTGATTCGAATGGGGTTCTTCAATACTATGGTCACATGTGTGTTCCACAAGTTGGTGACTTGGTATAATTGATCTTGCGTGAGGCCCATTTCTCTAGATATTCAATTTATCTGGGTACAGCTAAGATGTACCGTGATTTATGGTAGTTGTATTGGTGGAATGGGATGAAGAGGCATATTATTGAGTATGTGTCTAAGTGTTTGAATTGCATCAGGTTAAGTATGATCATAAAAAACCTGGTATTTTAATGCATAGAGTCCCTATTCTTACTTGGAAGTGGGTGCGTGTGACTATGAATTTCGTTTCAGGCTTAACTAAGACTAGCAGATGTCATGATTCTGTTTGGGTCATTGTAGGACAGATTGACTAAGTCATCTCACTTTATTCTCACTCACTCTTCTTGTAATGCTGAGCATATGTCTAAAATCTACATTCATAAGGTGGTTCAACTACATGGTGTTCCTGTGTCTATCATTTCTAACATAGCACCTAGTCCACTTCACAGTTTTGGAGATCTATCCAGGTGAGCACAGTGTTTTATCCAAAGATTGATGGTCATTCTAAGCAAACTATTCACGTATTAGAAGATATGCTGTGGGCTTGTGTGTTGAATTTTGGGGGTTCTTGGGTTCATCAACTTGGTTCAGCTGAGTTTTCTTATAATAATAGATACTACTCTAGCATCGAGATGGCACCATTTGAGGCATTGTATGGTAGACGGTGTAGATCACCTATTGGTTGGTTTGATGGCTTTGAGGCCAGAGTCTAGTCTTCATATTTGTTGCAGGATTCTCTTTATTGGTTTTGATTGACTCGGGCTAAATTGCAGGCAGCACAAAGTAGTCAGAAGAGCTACGCTGATCGTAGACATCACACTTTAGAGTTCGAAGATGGTGACAAAGTCTTCCTGCGAGTGTCTCCTATGTACAGTGTGATAAGGTTTGGTAGGTGGGGTAAGCTTAGACCCAAGTATATTGGACCATTTGAGATTTTGAAGAGAGTTTAAAATGCTTCCTATAGCTTGGATTTGCCTCTTATGTTTTCAACCATTCATCCAGTTTTCCATGTTTTGATGTTACGATGGTATATTCTGGATGAGTCTCACATTATTCAAGAGGATTCAGTGCTGCCGGATGAGAATTTGTATTTTTTTTAGGATTCAGTGGCAGTGTTGGCTAAGGATGTTAGGAAGTTGAGATCCAGGGATATTTGTGTGGTTTGGGTGCAGTGGGACCCCGTCCGATCGAGGAGGCTACTTGCGAGATCGAGAGTGAGTGTGGAAGCATTTTTCATAGCTTTTTGAGACATCAAGTACTTCTCTCCTTAGTTATTTCTTGCCTTTACTTGATTTCAGGCACAAAAGTCCTTTAAGCAGTGGATGTTGAAATGACCCTCGCATCATTTATGAGAATTTCCTGGCGTTTTGTATTCTAGATCTTTCCAGTATGTCCCTATGTCATTTATGACTTACTGGGACTGGTGGTCCGGTTCCCTGGCGGCTCGATTGAGATTTATCTCAAATTGCCTGTTTTTGAACCTAAAACTAAGTATTCATTTACTAAAGTCAACTCTCCTTCAAGACAAGCTTGGAATCGACTTCTTATAGTTCTTCTAGCTCTAAAATGCTGAATAAAGTCTATATGGACCTTAAGTTCTTGTTTCAAAGTCTTTTTTTAGGATATTACAAATTTGTGGGGGGGTTTAGTTTAATTGTGGCTTAAATTGAAGCATGGGGGTCT
>JBDJHY010206567.1:0-11235 GCA_039654485.1 Withania somnifera | reverse complement strand
GAAATGAGAAGACTTAGTTAAATGATCCATAATGACCCAAATTGAGTCATAACCACCCACAGTGGTGGGCAACCCTATAAAAAAACTCCAAGATGATCCACTCCCACTTCCACAAAGGAATGGGCATCCTCTGAGATAAATCATTGGTGTTAAAATTTAACCCTCTAACAATTCAAGCATTTAACCACAGACTTAGCTATATCCTTCTTCATACCATACAACCAATAGTGTCAGCTCAAGTCACATCTTCGATGCTCCAGGGTGAATGAAATGTTTTGAAAAATAGGCCTTTTCTAGGATTAGTATAAATAAATCACCTCCCTTAAGCACAATAATCCTATCACCAATCCTCAAAACACCATCAAGATAAAGTTTTGCCTCTTTCTCTTCCCCTCTAAATAATTTATCTCTAATAATACACAATTTCCTATCTTTAAATTTCTTTTTTTTATTATGCTCCACCAAGGAAGAATAGACCTTTAAAAAAAGCAAGGATCCTACATCATCTGGGATTTGTAACCTAACAAGGATATTGGGTTGACTCTGAACATCTCTAGCGAAAGGTCACTCCTCTATAGGATTTGAAGCAAGACTACCCATACTAGCTGATTTTCTACTCAAAAAATCAGCTACCACATTAGCTTTACTAGGATGTACAAGTCATTTCATAAACATTTAATAACATAATGCATCAAAAGTTGTCTCAAATTAATATCCTCAAGAGGACAATATATTGATGGCACCGATAACTAGTGAACACCTCACAAGAAACTAAATACAAATAGTGATGCCACAATTTTAAAATAAACACAAAGGTTGCCAACTCTAAGTCATGGGAAGGATAATTCTTCATAAGTCCTTAATTGTCTAGAAGAATAGGGTATCAACTTCCCATTTTATATCAAAGATACACCTAAACTAACTTTAGAAGAATCTTAATGCACGGTGAACAACTCACCATCAATGGGAAAGGTAAAAATAGGAGGAAAATTCAGTAAGGCCTTAATCCTTTGGAATCTCTCCTCACTCTTATTATTCTACTAGAAAGCTATATTTTTCTAAGTCAACCATGTCAATGGTGCTACAATGGAAGAAAAGTCCTAAATGAATCTCCGGCAATAGCCTACTAAACCAATAAAATTGTATATCTCAGTTGGAGAAGTAGGCCTAGAACAACCATGAATTGCCTCAATGTTTGTTAGATTGACCATAATACCTTCTTTGGACACCACATGTCCAAAGAAAGTCACTGAACTAAGACAAATATAATATTTTTAAAACTTTGCAAGTAAATTTTTCTCTACCAACCTCTAAATCACAATCCTCAAGTGTAATACATGATCTTCCTTGCTTTATTATACCAAATATCATTAATGAAGACAATCGTGAATGAATAAAGATAAGGCCTAAAGACTTCGTTCATCAACACCATTAACACTGTTGGGGCGTTAGTCAGCCTAAATGACATAACCCAAAACTCATAGTGGCAATAACAGGTCTTAAAAGTTATCTTAGGGATATCTAAATCCCTAATATTCAACTGATGATAGCCGAATCTCAAGTCAATCTTAAGGAATACTTCAATGCCCTGCAACTAGTCAAAAAAATCATTGATCCGACAAAAAGGAACACTTATTCTTAATAGCGACCTTGTTCAATTTCCTATAGTCAATACATATCAGCATAGTCCTATTATTTTTCTTCACGGATAAAATAGAAGCACCCCACATACTCGGTATATTATATCCCTTACTCAAAAATATTATAAATGTTAGATCAATTCCTTTAATTCTATTTGTGCCATCCGATAAGAAAGATTAGATGCGGTCTAAGTCTCCAGCATCAATATAAAACTTAATTTATCTATAAGAAAGAACACCTAGAATATGTAATAATCCTCAGGGTCATTCATGATAAATACATGACATTTTGAATTCTAGACCATTTCAGTAATTTCCCCAAGTCATTTATGACTTACTGGGACAGACAGTTTGGATCCTTGGCGAGTCGGTTGAGAAATATCTCAAATTCCCTATTTTAAGAGCCTAAAATTAAGTACTCATTGACCAAAATCATATTTCCTTCAAGACGATCTCGAAATTTAATTTTGATAGTTCCATTAGCTCTGGAATACCAAACAAAGTCAAGATTGACCTTAAGTTGTGTTTTGGAGTTTTCTTTTGAAAGTTATATGAAATTGTGGATTTTAGTTAAGTTTATGGCCTAAGAGGAGCTTGAGTTGTAATTTGATGTTCAGAGTGTCGGATCGGAATTCTAACGCTTCCATCAGCTCCGAAATGTTGAACTTAGGCTAGGTTGACCCTTGGTATGCTTCCCAAGGTGTCTGTTCTTGATTCGAGTCATCTTGTGGAAAGTTGGAAACTTTCTAGCCTTGGTTATGGCTTGGTAGGTGGTGTATTTCACTCAAAAGACCTACTATGTCATTTTCATTAATTCCCGTTGAGTCCAGAATATGTTTTCCACTCAAAAAAATATATGGTTTGTCAAATTTGGACTCCATTTCAATTTCGTGCCTTCGTTTGAAAATTCAGCAATTACAAATTTTCTGCAATAAAGAAAATCAGTGTTTGAAAAAAAAAATTAATTAGCGTGATCGCGCTAAAATAGCGCGAACGCGCCCGGTCGTAGGAAAGTTAAAAGGTGCAAAAACTTGTTTTTTCATTTATTTTTCAACCCTTTTCCCAATTTCTTGTTTTGTCCTTATACGATTTTTGGTGGGGAATTCTGTCAAAATTTGTGAGAAAGTTTCAAAGATTTTTTACGTCGTTTTCCGCTATTGGTAAGTCTTCTTCTCCATTTTAAATTCTTAAAATCCTTAGTTTCCACCATTAATGGCACCATAAGTTGAACTTGATGGAATCCTTCGATAATCTATAAATGTTCGAGTAATTCATCATAAAATGAATATATATTGATCATATAACTATTATTACACCGAAATTCTGACGTTAAATCGACAAAGATTGAACCTTTGACCCCTTTAGGGTCAAATATTCCTGAGCTATTTTGAAGCCCTTCCCACACTTGAATTGTACCCAATTTTGGAACACGGGTTCCTAGTAACGTTGGGAACCCTATAGTGAAATTTATTTTCAGTTTGGCAAGTGGGCCCCGCAAGCCCGTTTTAGGTCGATTTTGGGCCCAATATGGAATTTATTGGAAATTACACCATTAGACTCATATTAATGTATAGAATTCATTGACAAAAGTTTCAGATCATTCGGAGATCATTTGATATCAGTCGGAGCATTATTCGTGAGGTTACAACGCGTTGTCGTCGGAAGACAGGTAGGCTCCGAGGGGCTATAACTGGGCTTATAGCTTTAATAAATGTACTAAATAGCATCCTTGGGTTGGGTAGCTAGGTTGTATAGTATCCTTGTACCGTTCGTTTGTCTGTTTTATGTTGATATTGATATTTTGGCACCCGAGTGATATGGGGCCGGAGACTTAGCATTTGATTAGAGATACCTGTGCAATTTGATTAGAGATACCTGTGCAAGGCATAGGTAGTGGATAATTCATGATTAATAAGTTGATCTATATGTGTTTTTGATGCGATGTGCATTCATGATACAAGAGACCGAGTCTAAGGCTTCGATGAGAGTGCATTGGGGCTGGGTAGTATCACCTTCTAATATATGAGCCGTTATAGCTAGCAGATGATTTGATGATAAAGTTTCACAGCGGTACAAAGAAATAAATGAGAACACTATAATAATAATAATGATATAAGTAATTATCTTTTACGGTTTTAGCCTCGACATTGTATCGAGCACCCGGTAACACTGTTTTCACTTGTTTTAGTCTAGGCTTCACCTCCTGGAACTGGAAAAAGTATATTTTTACTAATAAATGCTAGAACTTGATACCGACTCTGTTCGGCAGTGAGTATAGCACTGGGACTTGAGGCCGTCATCGTGTGGTAGTGATTACGCTTTTTGACACATGTGGTCTAGTTGTTATGGAAACATGACGATATTGATTATTGAGGACCATAGGTCATACTACCATATATATTGGCGTTGAATGCCTTGACTTGCCAAGTATAGCTAGTGGATATTACTGATATGATATGATTGATATGAGGCACTATGTGCTGGCGGAATAACACTAATATGAGGCACTATGTGCTAGCAGAATAACACTGGTATGAGGTATTAGATGTCGGTGGAATAACACTATTATGGGGCACTATGTGCTGATTGTAATTCAATATGGTTCCGAAAGTGGGATGTGAGGTTTTATGACTAACATGTGCTTGTTACTTTTCTGCACTTGTTTTCTTCAGTGCACCCCTGGTAGTATGGTAATGCCTACGGGTGAGTATGTTTGTAGTGTATGCTGCGCTTCCTTATAGGGAACATGTCAGCGTTTAAATTTTTTTACTTTATTATTTGTACCACTGCATGGTTGTCCTTATCGGTTATTTGTTATTGCATGATATGTGGGATTAGCGCTTTATACTTTTATTCATTTATTCATCCTTTCACTTGAGGTTACCGGTATACCGAATATCTTCTACTCCTATCTTATTTGATTTCCAACTATTTGTGTTGTATTTCACATATGTTGTTGCGAGGATGCCGGGTACGTTCTCTTCCACTGCCTGTGATCCTGTTATTGATTAGCTAGCACTATCAGTCTATGTGACACTTGCTTCGTAATTGAGTTGCTAGTTTTCCTGTATTGTACTAATTGCTTCTGTGACCCACTTTCTTGTACTCTGTTATTTACTGCTTTTATTATTGTTATCCGCTCAGTGGGCCCTCGAAGCCTACTGAGTATGGGTTGCTTCGGCGACTTGTACTCATACTACACTTGCACTTGTGCAAATTCGAGTATAGGTTTCCGTTCATGATTTACAGACCGCTGTTCGTTCGGATTCTATTCACATTAGAGAATCAGGGTGATCTCGGTGTACAGCTTGATCCTACTTCTCTTCAAACTTATGTTTTATTGATCTCCATTGTATTTCAGGAGATATGTTGATACTATATTTATTTCAGTTTTCATCATTCTATACTTAGTGGTTCGTTGACACTGATGCCGAATTTTGGGTGGGTTGTTTCATTCTTAATTAATACCGCAAACTTTACTATTTTCATATGACTTTTGATATTCTTCTGCATTTAATATAGTAGTCCTCCACTTCGACTACGGACTATGGGGTTTGTTTCTCCTACAGGTGGTATAGTAGGTGCCATTATGATCCATGGAATCGAGTCATGACACTGCTGGATGGCCCCCTGCATGCTGGAACTGACACACGGCCCCTAGAATAGGACCCACTATAACCTGCCTGATGTCTCTGCCTCTTCTCACTGTGCTGACACAACTCACGATAGTTGGCTTCCATAGAGTTATCATGATCAACCATCGCCTGAAATGGACCACCATCAAATACTAGCTATGCTACAATCTCACGGAGTCTGTCTCTCAAACCATATGAAAATTGGTGAACTCTCTCCGCCTTAATAAGCACTAACTCTACACCATAAATGGAAAACTGTGGAATCGAACGTCAGACTCATCCACCAACATCAATCCCTTCTCAAGCTTCCTAAAGTCCTCTTTTAAGTGCTCTCGCTTTGCCCTCCATACAAATTTCCTAACAAGGACCTCATAAAACTCAGCCCAATTCGGCTGAGGCTAACCTGCTGATCTGCATACCACAAAATCTCTCAACCAATGCTTAGATGCACCACGCATCTACTAGGTGGTAAAAGCTACAATGTGGGTCTTCAACCATCCCATGTTTGTCAACCTCTCTTCATACTCAACAATAAACTCATGTGCATCTTTCCCTGGGACTCTAGTGAATCGAGGGGGATCCAATCTCAGAAATCTAGTCAGGAGCTTCTTCTTTGAATCTGTCATAGTTGTTTGCTGCTCAATTGTAGGAGCAACAACCGGTACTGGGAGGACCTAGGAAGGTGTAGAAATATCTATTGGAACCATACGTGGAACTGCCTGCACTGTAGGAACTGCAGCTATAGACTGTGGTGTTGGAATAGCTGGCTGTGTACCACCGGTAGGGGGACAACCAAAGGCACTGAATAACTGCCACAAGATGTTGTGTATATCCATAGAAAGTGCTGCGATGGGTACTGGAAAAGGTGCTGCAATAGGTGCTGCAGCTAATGTTGCAACAGGTGATGTAGGAACTAATGGAACCTCAAAAGTAGTAGCGGGAGTAGGTACTTCTATAGGTGCTTTGTCTGTCTTCCTTACTTCCAATAAACGTGTACGAGGCATTTTTAAAATAGTGATGACAATAAGTGAAAACTATCAAGAAACCATCAAGGATGTACGCATGATACAAGATTCAAAAAAAGAGTTATTTTCCTAAATGTCAATATAGCATCCCGAAGATAACCAATGAACATCTCTGCATCGATCCGCAGGACTCTACTAGCCGTTGGTTTTGTACACTAACACCAACGAACCTAGGGCTATGATACAAATTTGTCACGACCAGATTTCTCGAATCATGGTGGCACCTACTATTCCACTAGTAGGAAAACCAGCCCTGTAGTCCGAAGTTGAAGTGGAGGACCACTACATCAAAAGAGGAAGGCACAAGTATGATAGATAATATATAAAAAAAATTAAAATATAAAGAATCAACAATGTCCAACACCCAGTTCAGTGTAATAGAAAACCTCTCAGTACATAACAAGGAATCAAATATCAAATTCAAATGTATCTCCAAAAATACATATAGATAAAAATCAATGCTTAAGAGAAACAAGAAAAGATGGATGCCAAGCACAACCTGGGCCTCTGAAAATCAATAGAAACTGCATGACCAACAATCTTTGAATCAAGGTTGGGCACCTATACTCGAATCTACACATGGCAAGTGTAGTATGAGTACAAACTGTCGAAGTAACCCATACCCAGTATGCTTCGAGGGCCCACTAGGCACATAACAATAATAAAAGAAGTAAATAATGGGAGACAATAAATAGGGCCACGAAAGAAATAGTATATCATGGAAGCTAGCCACTCAAATAGGGATCAAGCAACCAGTAGAACATGTATCGCTAGCTAATCACATAACATGATTTCAGGCAATGAAGGAAAATGTACCCAGAATTTGTACAATGGTATATATGAATAATACCAACAATAATCAAGAGACAAGTAAAAGATAGGGATAGAATATGGATGGTATACCAGTAACCTCAAGTAAAACAGGAAAGATTGATATGACGATACAACACACAATAACCCATATAATCAGAAAGTATCAAAAGTAACACGATAGTAACTAAGATATAATCAATATAATAAATTAATTAAATGCAGACACTCACCCATAGTCCTTGCATGTCAACCCATATATGCTGAGGAAGACAAGTGAAGAAAAGTAAATACACTCACATAAAGCATCAGTCCTAGTTACGTTTCTCCTTCGGTACCCGTAGGCCTAGTAGGAAAAATCCATGAAAGGCTACCATAAGTGTTCCCGATATATCTCTACTCTGTCCTAAACCTCCTTCCACATCGTTGTAGCCAAGAGGCAAGGTCCATAGAGGTGTGCCACCACATATAATCTCTAACGTTATCATAATCTCACATCCATTCCATAAGCATTAAAGGGTATAAAAACCTAGATTTCAATGCCTCATATCAATAGTATTAGTAATTCATAGCATCGGCCAATTATGGAGTTCAGCGCCTCGATATCATAGTATCACCACATTCCTCAAGGGAACTATATCAATAATTCTCCAAACTAGTGTATGTGATAGTTTTGAAATGTTGTACTCATTATCGTACGATGAAGGACTCAAGTTCCATTAGTTATACTCACTGCCAAATGGATTCTATCTCAAGTCCAAACATTAATTAGTCAAATGATATTTCCCGGTGCCAGGGTGTAAAGCCTGGGCTAAACGAATAGAAATAGTATTACCGGGTGCTCAAAACATAGCCGAGTCTAAAATATTTGAAAGGTCATTTACTTTTATTATTATTAGAATATTACAATTTATGGTTTATATCCTTAAATGTCATTATTACTAAAATCATTGTATATCCTCCACGGCTTAATAGTCATGTGGTGATACTAGCCCAGCCCCTACACTTTCAGCTGAGCTAAAGTCCCAACCTCTCATATAACGCATGCAAAACATATCAACAAGTATATTTACATGGAATGACAATCATCTATGCGCGAAAAAGTATCACTAGGGAAATCCTAAGTCATAGGCACCACACAAATCCGAATGTCGAAATATATATTAACTAGGAAATGAGAGAAAGAAAGGTACAGGTTCACTATAACCACCTAGCTACTAAACCCATGGATGCTATTTATACAATTATTAAAGCTATAAACCCAGAGATAGCCCCACAAAGTCTACCTGTTGTCCGATGATAAAGTGCTACAACTAGCAAATGTTACTCCGATTGAAATCAAACAAACTCAAATTACCCTGAAATTTGTATAAAAGTATTTTGTATGTCAATATGAGTCCAATATTATAAATTATGCTAAGTTTTGGACTAGGCCTAAAATGGGGCCTAAAATGGGCCTGTACTGCCTTCTTGTCGAAACTGAAAATAAACTTTCATGGGGTTTCCAACGTTACTAGGAACTCATGCTCCAAAATTGAGCATGATTCGAGTAAGGGAATACCCTTGAACTTCTGAAGAAGATTGAGTATTAAAGTGGCTAAAGATTTGATCTTTACGAAATTGTACGTTGAATTTGAAAAAAGGAGATGTTACTACAATGCATAATAACCCTAAAAAGAAAGGATTTACCATATAACTTTGGATATAATTGAAGGAACCAAGAAATCATGATTAGGGAATTAATGGAGGAAAAACTCTAATTATCATGAAATTCAACGGATGAGATTACTTACCGAAGGTGAGAATGATGTATGAGATCTTCAAGGAACTTTCCTACGGAGTTTGGGGAAGTTTCCACGATAATTGGTACCAAAAATTAGAGAAAAAACAAGGGGAAAAGTTGATGAAATAATACCCCAAAATGGGTGGGAAGCTGAAGGAAAAGTCCTCAGGTACCGATTTATCGGATAAAAAGTGTTGATAAATCGGTACCTAGGACAACTGACAAGCACTGATTTATCAGAAAATGGCCGATATTGGCACCTTCTGAATTATCGGTACCTTCTAATTTATTAGTCATTTGGTCAGATTTATCAGCCCATCTAATTTACTGGCAGGACATTTGATTTGTTGGTCTTTGCCAATAAATCGTACTTTGACAGGTAAATCGGTCAAAGTTGCTACAGCAAAAATAGTAATTTCTAAAATTTCAACCGAGGTTTCAAAGTTGAAACAGAGTCCAATTTTGACAAACCAAATATGTATTTTATGTGAAAACACATTTCGGACTCAATGGAATCGACGAAATTAACATTGGAGCTCATTTGAGAGAAAACAACCCCCAACCAAGACATATTCAAAATGAGTAGATTGCATAGGGTAACCCAAAGTGTCATAATGATGCTTCTATAAATATGGAAAAGAAGCCTAGAGGTACGGTCAAACTGGATAGTATCATAGCATTGGTTGCATAGTTTTTTACTTTTCAAAACAATATGATGATTTAGTTCAACAAAATTAGTGCCTTAGTGTCAGGCCTAGTGAATGTTGTTCAACTAGTCAACTAGTTCAAAAACTACAAACTTGATGTGAAATCTGTAGAGGTAGTGATCATTATGAAGAATTGTGAAAATAAAATCTAAATTTGGATAATTTTGTAGGTAATGTATAGATATAAAATAAAAATTGTGGTAACAGCTACAATTGCAATTGGAAAAATCACTCAAATTTTCCATGGAGTGGTCATCAAACACAAGTTAAAAAATCAATAGTAGGCTCAAGGAAATCTATCCAATGCTCGGTCCAATAATAGAAATGTTGAAGAGATTCTCAAAACAAGTATGATTGAGAATGTAAATATGGTAGCATATGTTAAAAACTAGCAACTTTCTACTCAAAATCTTGGGAAGTAACTAGGCTAGTTATCTGAGGCATAAAATACAAGACCTCAAGGGGGTTTTCCAGGTGATACAGAGGCAAATCCTAAGTTGATAATGTCAGTAACCTTAAGAATTTAGGTGAATTACCAGAAGAGAAATCACGAGATGCAAGTAGAGTTAACCAAATCATCACTGGTTGAAAAGTAAGTTCTAAAAAAGTAGCTATATATAAGTTATTAACTTGTCTATGCAGGCAACAATAAGACTACCACCACCATTACTTAAAAGCTCCATAAAATCAAGAAGGATGAATGCTTTAAGAAGTTCTTAAAAACATTTAGAGAACTATACTAATCTTTGTTTATTTGATGTTTTGTAGGGTATGCCCAAGTATGATAAGTACTTGAAGGATGTGGTAACAAACAAGAAGAAACTTGTGGACTTAGCGACGGTGACACTTATTGAGGAGTGTAGTTCAATGGTGATGAGTAAACTTCCCAAAAATCTCAAAAACCCTAAGAGTTTCACCCTCCCTATACAAATTAGTTATTGATGTGGTACAGGCCTTAGGTGATTTAGGATAGTATAAACATGATGAACCAAGCTGCGTTTAATACACTTAGTTTGAAAAAATAAGGCCCTCTTTCTATGATTCTACAATTGGTAGACAGGTCAAGAACTCCTTGAAGAATCATTGAGAATGTGCTCATAAAGGCTGGAAATTTTTTATTACTAAAGAATTTATTATTCATGACTATAAATCAAATAATAGGGGTACCATTCATATTAGGACATACATTCTTTGCTACCGATGGAGCCTTGATTAAAGTGAGAGAAGGAAGCTTGAAGATGAGAGTAAATAAAGAAGAGGTGACTTTTCAAGTGTATAAATCATTCAACACTCCCTCACACTATAGAGACTTGTGCATCATCATAGTATTGAAAGTAAAACCTCTTTCCAACTCTCTTATTAAATTTGCCAAGCTATTAAAAGAAATAGAATGTTGGAAGAATTGGGAAATGACCTTGGAAATAAAGTGAAAGTAAGAAAGAGTGAAGACTTGGAATACGATATCTCAAGAGTGAAGAGAAGAATGTGGACCCCAAAAGTAAGGAAAACGATGAGAGAATATTGATTCTGGTTAAGGAGTCATTGTACGATAATAAAGTGTTGCCTGGGAGGCAACTCAAGTTAAGGTAGGTTGTTTTTATTTTTTTGTTTAGTGCCACCTTTGATTTATTTTTT
>JBDJHY010206556.1:0-11509 GCA_039654485.1 Withania somnifera | reverse complement strand
GAGGGGGGTTGTTAATAAATTATACTAGTTAATAGTATATTAGGACTCATGGTTTTAGTCCTATTAGAACTCATGGTCTTTTACCTCTATATATTCCAGCGTATGGACTAAAGAATAAAGTGCGATCAATTACATTCATATTATTTCTCCTCTTTCAAAGACAAAAAAAATCTATTCTTCTTAATTATGTAAAATATCACTTTAGCTTAAATTGAAAAAGCAAAAGCACCAGTTGTTTGGAAAACGGAGTGAGTAGCACTAAGGGGAGTTATTTTTCCAACTGTGTTTGCTAACTACGGTATCAAAGAGCTAGTCTAAGTAATGAGAATGAACCCAAAAACATAAACAAGGAACTGACCATTGATGTGCTAGAGGTCGACGCAATACAACTAGAACTAGTCAGCGTTACTCGTTTTACCCTAGCTTATACTTTCTCTAGTTTAATATATAAATAAATTATTGACGCTTTTTTATATCTAAAATAAATAAAATGTTTAAAGTTCAAGGAGGTATTAATTATTTTTTCCCCATATTATCCTTCTTTCTAATGGTTTTTTCAGGAGTATTTTATACTTCTTTAGAAAAAAAAAGGGAAGAATAAAGAAAGTAATATTAAAAAATTACCTTTTAATTAGTAAAATTTTAAATATCTTTCTTTCTTAAGAAGTATGATGATTTACCAGATTTCTGTTATAATTGGATAGGAGAAAGTACTTTTTCAATCTTGGGGATGCATACATTGTTAGCAAAATATCACTGAAGTATATTTGCTTCACGGATTATTTTGATTCTACAATACATAGTACCTACAATTAATTACACCTACTACTGCCGTGGCAGAAATTAGGAGAGTACTTTTGTCTTGGTCCACTTTTGGTGCAACTTGCAAGGACCACCAAATACCTCTATGTTTTTAACTTTGGGAGGACTATAAATTATTAATAATGAGAAAGAGAAAGATACTCGATTAACTTTGAACTTATCGTGATTATACTGTTTAAATCGAAATTTAAAAAGTGAAAATTTTCTTAGACTATATAGTAGTATATTGCATTGTGAAATAAAAAGAGAGTCGCTGCCATATCTTTGAACATATACGTTTTACTTGTGTAGTCAAAGCAAGTATGGGTGCTAGACTACATTGTCGTTGTCTTTAATGTCTTTCATCCATATCTTGAGTGCATGGCCTTAGCTTGGATAATATCCTTTCCTGTCAGTCAAGTTCTACAATAATAATACTGCTCAATTACGTGTCCTAATTAGTACAATAGTAATACCATTCACTTTCCCGACATTTCGCTTTATTCCCTTTCATGTGGACGTGGTTGATGATTCAATGACGATCATTAATACCTTAGCAAAAAAATGTTGTATATTTTGCATTGAACCAAGTTCTTGCCTTTTTGTGAGAACATCTTTTTGACTAACTTAGCTGTTTTTAGGTAACAATGTTGGAGGTGGTTTAGATTTGCTTTTACTTCTTTTAGATTTTCTCTAAAATGTGGACGAATTAAAATGGGAAGCTAATAAACATATATACGAGTTACGAATGAAAGACACTTAAATTTGTGCTTTTAGCTTAGTTATTAAAGAGCTCTTTTAGTTTGCATACAGTTGGCGCACATTTGCGGTTCAGGAAAGCCGAAGTTTAGACGTGGAAAGGCAAATTCCTTCCTTCAATGGATAAATGACACCCTTAAGTTTCACAATTCAAATATTTTAACTGCAATTATCACATGTAACTACATTACAAAAGAAAACTCTCATTCAAATGACTAAAATCGCAGCCCAAAATCTCAAATTCATGATCTTTTAATCATGTATTATTAATTTTTTTTATTAGTTACTCCAACGCAATGTTCATTATGACATGTTTCAACTGCACCAAGAAAAATGGATCAACGTGGATAATTAGATCTGAGAAACACATAGTAAAAACTTTTTTTTTAAAGGTTGTTTCCTTAATTTTGGTGTCCTTTGAGTGTCTCAATGGATCTGTAGTTCCCTCTTATCACTCAGTGTCCAGACACAGCTCATACAACACCGAGGAAGACCCTATAAATAGCAATAATTTTTTACTGCTGTCAGAAATTGATCTAACATCGAATACAAAGCATACTGCAAGAGGTGAATCCGATGACCATTAAGATAACCTTTATGAATATATAAAAACTTTAGGTTCATTGAGAAAAGTCAATAAATTTTGCAGTGCCGCCCCACACTTGATTGTTGGCAGCTACATTTACGTGTCACCATTTCCTCATTTGCCTTTTCAGACTCTAATCACTCAACATCCCTTTTTAAAGGTCCTGATGAATTATGGGTTTTTGGCCTGAAGCTATCCGGCACTTCATTTGTCACTAACCACCCCTTGTGCCGTAGAATCTTTACATGATTATTAGGTTGAATTAATCACTTCTGATAATATGCAGTATTTCATAACAAACCGAATATGGTAATAATGTACAGAATTTTAAAAATGATCGATCGATTGTGTTATTAATTTATTAGTATAAAATACTTTAATACAAATATTATATTATAAATTATTAGGAGACATCTGATTTTAATGCTAGCTGCGCAGACATTATAAATTTTAGCTTGATATTGAGTTATTAGGAGTAATTAACAAAATCAATCAAACATGACAGGATTAGTTTTTCCTATGCAACCAATCAAACACGACATGGGTTAATTGCAGAAGATTACAAATTGTACAATATAATATACTTCTATTATTTCACTCAAGATTTTATTTGTGTTATATTTCTTCTACTACTAGTATTATTTTTTCCTTTCATCGGATGAATGACTTGGGTATTATTAATCTAATTAATCGTTAATATTGACTCTTAGTAGATCAACTCAATATGTTCTCCTTGTGGATTAATTAAATTCTACCGGATGTAAACTAAAAAAAGAAAAGGCAAAATAGGAGAAATTCCTTTACTGATACTAATTCTTAAGATTAAGTAATTTGCAAGACTTGTCATTATGATTTAATAGAAGGTATAAGCTAACCGAGAGTAATAATTTAATTTGTTGAAAGGTTGGATTGTTACCGACCCACCGAATCTAGTGACCAAAAAAGGCAACAGGGTCCCACCATAAATAAATCATTTTGATAGGTGAATGTGACCATCTAATCCAATAAAATGAAATTAATTAAGCTTTCAAATTTAAAATCTTTAATTGGTCATCAAAGCTAAGGACATCAAATGTTAAATTAAATTCTCCTGCTTATAACATTGAAGATTTTAGGTAAAGTAATCACAAGGGGGGACCGTCAATCCGACATTTCTATTTCCTCCACATTTTTCTTAGCTAAATGGCATCACTTTATATTCTATTAATGGAAATGGGCTTAAAAAGATTCCTAGAGTAAAAATTCTTTTCATTTAATCATTAGCTCAAAAATATATTTTATTTGATTATTGAAGTTTAAAAATACTTCTTTATTTACCCGAATATTAATAGGTTATTAGCATGAAAAATAAAATTTACGTGACTTTTTATGTCATCATCCAAGTCAGCCTACTGCTCAATTAAAATCAAACCCTATGCACTTGACAGCATGTTATGATTTGATTTTAATTGAATAGTAGGCTAAGTTGGACAATGATATAAAGAGCCATGTAAAAAAAAAAAATCCACGCTGGCACCCTAGTGATATTCTTGACCTTGAAAGATGATGCAAATGCAAGATGGAGGATAAGGGTGACCAGCTTAAGATCAGATGTTTGATGTCAGATGGGAGTATTTTTGAATCTAATAGTTAGATGGAGGATATTTTTGAGCCAATAATTTGATGGAGGATATTTTTGCTTTATTTCAAATAATTAACAGGTATTTTTGGCTTCTATTAATAATGCTCAACACAGTTTCTATTTCCCCTTTGGTAACTACAGCAGTGTATATATGTCGCTTCTGTAATAATTTTATATTCTTCATGAGAAGTGTGTGATGAAGTATCTTATTAAGGAAAAATCTAACTAGAAATTGTTAGTGCAGTTTAGATTAAGTGCCATGTCTCACCTTTTTGACACGCTAGTCACCTTTAACTTTTGGTTCAAAATATTGGATTCTTTCTTCATTATACAGTGGCGTTGGGTATTCTGCATATAATAAGTAGTTCGAATAATCGTAGATATTAGTGGTGTGTTGGAAGTGTATCAATTTGATTTGCGTAGTTGTCATTGTAAATTTAAATTTTCATTGCTGAAACATATTGAAAACTTAAAGACGAAATTTGATTTCTAGTCTTTAATTTTCCTTTTTGTTATGGCGGTGGTTGCGTCATTTTTTCGGTCTGCTTATAAGTAAGTAATCGAATTGATAAATTTCGACTAAGGAAAATACACGTTTCTTGTTTTAATAGGCCATTAATTCGAAAGTTTGAATAATTGTCAAACATCATGTGGTACCAAAATCACATGCGAAAAATGCACATTGAAAACAATGTCACAAAAAAGAGAATAAAAATAAACAATTTCATTGAAGAAGAGGGTGTTATCATGTTATTCGTGAACCTTATTCCTACCACTTCCAATGTTCAGTCTTAGACCAATACCATGTGGGACTTACAGTCGTCGGACTGGCATTACATGTTTCCTTTTTATCGTATCCTATTTTATTTTCTATTGATAAGAGTATATAATATAATACTATATCTCCCAAAGAAATGGGATACGACAATTGAAATGTTAGTCGATATTCCGTATTCATTTTAAATCTCAATATTAGTGTAGTGTATAAAATATTTTTATTTACGGATCATCGTTGCTTATTTGGCTTATCAGGAATAGAAAAATACTTCTTGCATAAATTTCGATACTACTTTCTGGGAATAATGTTAAAGAACTTCATTCGAGTTTGATTATTTTTGTAAAGTCTTAGGCATAGTTGATTTTATACGTAAGTCAAGAGTAAGCATTACAGTTTTAACTTCGATTTAATGATAAAACGATTACAAGAAAGTAATTAATATTCGCAAAAAACAGAATAAACTAAACAAGTAGAGATAGAGACAAATCTTACAGCGCAGTCAAGAGTTCATTCTTATTAAGTAAGGATCGAGAGTGCTCGAGTTGTTATAGTCAGTGTTTTAAAAGGCAAGGCATTTTATCTGTTACGGGGCGAGGCGTAAGCCCCGAGGCGATGGAGCATAAGCCCCATGAATCCTTTAATTTTTAATATTTTATAAATTAATATAATAGAATAAATATTTCTAAAGTGATATTTCAACAAAAAAAAGTAAAATTATATAAAAAGAAAAGACAAAAATAGCAAAATAAGTGGAAGATACATTGTATTCGAAAATTCTCAAGCTAGAGAATGAAAAAGATACGCAAATCAAAAAATACCTATTTTTTCGTAACTTTATCAAAAAATTTACCACATATTATGTTTTAAATTATCGAAGTAAAAGAAAACAAAGGAAGTTGAAAAGGATTGAAAAAGGTAGAAGGATGTCTAATTGAGTAGGTTGATCTACTGAGAAATGTAGCGAATAAGACAAAGTATTAGGCGTTAAAAATAAACATGTCGCTTTAATTTTTTTCTTTTATTTTTGAGTATTTAGCAAGCAAACACTTTAAGTATTTAGGCTTAAATTAGGGACTCATTAGGAAACAAAAGTATTTTAACTTGTAATAAGTTTTTAGACTTGCGCCCTGAGAGCCTCACACCTCACGCTTAGGCGAATGCCCTAAATTGTAGGTCTTACGCCTTACAAGACATTCGCCCCCTCCCCCCTCAATGCCTCGGGACATTTTGGCAACGCCTCGCCTCGAGGCTCATCCTGCGACTGTCTTTTCAAGTACTAGTTATAGTGTGTACACAAACAAGAATATGAAATAGAAAGACTAATGCATAGAGATCACGCTATACTATGATATTGCTTAAAGGATAGAGGTGAACGCAGAAAGTGATCTCTTACATTGGGAGAGGAGGGATCTAAGTAATGGACTGTCCTCTGGATAACAAGAAATCACCACTTGTTTTGAGGTCGTTGGCGGTGTGCCCTCTAGAACGCGAAGACGCAGTGTCACTGAGGGCAACTGGCTTCTCTGGCATCTTGTCCTTTTATTTGGCCGATAGTTCGTACGTCATCCTTGTTGTGTTGGTCTCGAGTGCCTTTACATTTATCCCGAGCCTAAGTCACTATTGGTTGCGGTTGCTCTCGATATAATATTTAGTGGGCTGACTATATTCTCACTTGGCCTAATGTAGCCCAATATACTCTTGAATATTCTAAACTGCTTTTTATCCCGTACAAATATGAAAGGATAAATTACATAATTAACTAAACATTTTTATCATATTTATATTTTATTTATTATTTTAATAAACTATGAAATATATCATTTTTTATGTGCGATACATACAGAGGATGCAATACATAACTCATAATATATGGCAATATGCATCGCGACTACACAATGAATCGCGTGTCTAACCAGTATCTGAATGACTTAACATGTATTTTTATGTATCTAGAGAGTTTATTTGAGTTATATATGTATCACGTTCAAGTAATATATTGCGATCTTCTGTATATATCGTATATAAAAAAAATAATATGAAATATAATTTTAAACACTAATTGTATGATGAATAATTAACTCATATAATAGTATATTTTATATTATTTACCCAATATAAGAAATGGTAGTAATATAATAATATTAATGTATGCCAACTACAGTTTTGACTCAAACCTTACTTGGCATTAGATTTTCATTTCTCCTCCAATATATATTGCTTATGTCAGAAACCAATACCAACCAAAGAGTTGGCCACTTAGTAAAAATTTTTTATCAATTATTTTGACCCAACTATACGGCTCTATGATTGGACGCAAAGAATTTTAATTCTTATAATACCTGCTAGTGATCGGACACGAAGAGGTATCTGCTTGTTCCCTTATATATGCATATCAAATAATTCTTTTATGATGGTTTTGAACTTGATCTAACATTTTAATATTTTTTATATGTGTATTAATATAAAAAAAAAGTTATAACTAATAGTATTATTTTTAAAATTTCAAAGTATTAATATCAATAGCAAGACATTGAATAAATTTAATTAATTTACTTTTAAAAATTAATTAAATTGAAACTCGAGAAATAAAATATTACAAATATCTTTTTAGCGGTGGAAATTTGTTCCTAGGTTGGAGAATGTTTATTTCTATCAAATAATGCTAGCTACGGATGGCATCTGCAGATTTGACTGCACGGTTGTGTTCTATATAATTATAGGTTACTAAACCAACATAACTGCGTTATCTTGGAACTATAAAATAATACAAACAGTAGAAGGCACAGCGATGTGGACCACCAAATTATTTAATTAATTGACTCCAATCTTGTTCAGCCTCCCAAGTTTATCCACGTCTTTAGTTTACCCCAAATTTTAATCACTATATAAATGTTTTATTCGATATTAGTTAGATTATTCTTTCGTTTTAAGAGAAAAACCCGTAGTTTGACAACTTAAAAGAATTGTATTTCAGGCCTTAGCTCGCATGGTTAGTTGAATAACAAATTAAATATTTAGATAATAATGGATATTCAATAACTCTTCGATCGCAAAGTATTTGACAACCTACATGATTCGGTCATCATATTTATTTATAATAAGATTTCCATTATTGTAAACGGGAATGTCAAATAAAGCATACTTAATCTTCCTAATTATAAAAGGCATAAACGGTTCATGATACATATTACAATATGTGTCATTTTAATTTTTTAAAAGAAACAAATCATTTTATAAATGATTACACCATTTCTTTTTTATCCTCACATAATTATGAACTTAACCAAATTATTCACTCTGTTGGAAATAGTCCAATTTATTTTTTTTTTCTCTCTCTCTCTCTCTCTATATATATATATAGCTAAAGAAAGTTAAAAGAATTATTATATGACATTTTTCACACTTTGGAACATTTCAAATAATTTATGTTATTTCTTGTATAAAATTTTAGCAACTCTCAAGAATTCAACTTCATTACTGCGCATTTCAAATTTAAACTTTCTACGTAACTATTTTGGACTTAAATATTTTTTTCTACTAGGACAAATATAGTAGTGTATAACTCAAATCAAATACTTAAAACTCTATATTAAATCAAATACCATCATAATTCATAAAAAGGGGGAAAAGGAGTTATCTATAGTCTCAAACATTAGATTAATTTGGAAAAGGAACCAAAAGCGTAAAACTGTAAGTTGTATCCATAATTCAAGATTAACCTTTCTGTCATTATGCATTAGCAGATAAACTTGATCATCCATTCGTGCCAAAATACTTATCATGTTTTGACTTTTATAAGTTAATTAAATTAATTTTTTAAATTAAATTAATTTAATATTTAAAATTTAAAATTTAGATATTCATAAATTATATGAAATATATAATTTTTCTTTTTAAATATGTCTAAAATATTTATTAAGAATCATATTCTTTAAATTTTAAAAAAGAAAGAATTTAATTACTATTTTAGAACAGAAAGAGTAACAAAATTGTAAAGTTTCTTCTAATTAATGATGTAGACTAGGAATTTCACGCCTCTACGGATGACATATTAAAATCGAGGAAAGAGAAGATTTAAAAAAAAAGGAAAAGATGGAGTCTTGTTATTCCTACTTTTCTATTTATAGGAAATTCATCCTTTTTGGGTGTAACAAAACAAATGCAATTTTTTTTATATTAGTTTAGTGTATGCATTTTGCAGGTGTATTTATATTAGAATTTATAATAATAAAATAAATTTAATTAATATTTTAATTAGGAGTTTTAATCACAAGAAAATATTCTAACTTTTTTTTATCTAAATAGAATTTATTTAATTAAGATTGAACAATATTTGAAATACTCTTCAAATTTTTAAAATTTTTCAACAAATCTCTTTGTTTATTATCTTGTTTGTTGACATGAGTAGTTGTAATTGACTGCAAGTATTTATCAAGCTATATATAATAGTCTAGCTAGTGCTGAAGCAAAAATAATTATTAACCATTAAAAGACCAGATCTTAATTATTAACCATCAAAAGATCAGATCTTTCAATTCCAAGTCGTCATTAATTAGAAGGAGACTTTCACAAATTAAACACTACATATTTATATTTTCTTGATGAAATTAACTCTATTAAAGCATTAGTAAGAAAGCAACCTTACAATTTTGCGCTTTGTGAAGGCTAATAAGCTCTTACACATAGAGAAATATAGTTATGAAACACTACTCCTGATTATTCATGTTTCATCTCATTTTGTAAGACCATTATCATTCACCAGAGTATAGTTTTCAAGAAATCCTAATGGATTATAGAGTTTAAAAATAGATATTGTACTCGTCTTGTAAGTACTTATTTAAATTCATTAAAATTTTGATCTATACACCTCGAAAATATTTTTCTGAAAAATAAGTTTGGTAAGTAGGATAAAAATATTTTCCTAAGAATGACATTGGACTTGACCTCGACTATCGATTCGACACAGGACATACCCCAACTTTCGATTTGAAAACTAACTCGAGACGCGACTCCAATTTCAAACCCTAAGTCGGGATATGACAAACCTGACCCTGACTCTCGATTCGGGATCTAACTCCCAAACCGGATTATTGATTCGCTACTCGAATCTGACTCTCGACCTAGGACCTGACCCCAACTCGGATTCGATTATCGACCCGAACTCAAATTTAGATGAACGCAAGAAAATGAATTGAATCAAAATCAATCAACAACAAAATAAAAGGAAAAAGTTCAAGAAACGCTCATATATACCTAAAGAACTATAAAATATTTGAAATATTCCTATTGTGAATTAAAAGGGATTGAAAACACTTGTAGTGAAGTTGAAAGTAAATTTTATTAGAAAAAAATAATTCCTACATAAATTGAAAATGAAATATTTCTTTTATGTATAAACATGAAAAACATTTTTTATATTTGGTATTACATATAATTAGGATTTTTATAATAGTTGAATAAGAAAGTTATAATCAACTAAATTTTAATTAATATCAAACTCCACAATTTGAAAAGATCGTATTGTCTACCATAGAGTCTTTTAACGAAGGGTAGTTTTTTTTTCAAAAAAAATATGTCATATTATATAAATCAAAGAAGAAAAATATTATTTTGTATTAGGATACCAAAACTCCTCTACTGTGATACAATAAAAAGACACTGTGACATTTTAAATCCATGCATATGATTCCTACATATTAGTTTAGTTATGAATTACTCCTAACATAGTTTAATGCATTATTCAATTAAGAAAATATTTAATAGCCAAATTTTTGTTGATTTCTAATTTTTTAAAATTTAAAATATAGTAAATAACGATTTTGTTTGTTACATATTTTTCAACGAAGGGAAAAATGTTCAATCAGTATTTTTAGTGACCTTTCCACTTTTAATATTTGCTTTGCACATGTGTCCCTCACTAATCAATAAATTTTTATATAAGAAGAAAAAATTATTAAAAGGTAGCAATTGTTATTAAAGTAAATGATGTATTTATTTAAATGATATAGTTTGACACTATGACTTATTTATTATAATTAAAAGCTACAAATATATTAAAATTAATAAATAAATATTTTTTGATTTGATGTATAATAATAATAATAATAATAATAATAATAATAATAATAATAATAATAATAATAATTACAATAAGCATCTTTTAATTTGCTAAGAGGATTTGATAATAAATATATATGATAATTTTAGAGATATTTTTATAAGGTAAAATTCAAATAAAATATTTTCTCTTACCATATATAGTAGGATTTTTAATTACTAATTCTCTTATATTTCTTACCATATATTTTACAATTGTTAAATTTTTTAGGACTTTTTAACTTTTATAATATTTCTTTTATCATTTATTTTAGAATTTTTTATTTAAAATATAATAAAAATAATTAATACTATTGTGAGAAAAAAGTATTGAAAGGACTTTAATTAAGACAAAAAAGTTCAAATCACTTTTTTAAGGGTCTCACACTTTTTAATACAACTAGTTAGCCTACGCGTTTTGCCTGTGTATCCATATTAGAGTATACAACTTTAAAAAATTGATCAACACTAAGGGCTTTAACTATAAGAGACCATTCAAGTATCTTTTTTTAAAATCTAAAATAGAATTCATTTAATGAAAGATTGAGAAATATTTGACATATTATTTAAATTTTTTAAGTTTTTTCAACAAATATCTAATGTTGGTTATTATCTGATTTGTTGACATAAGTAGTTGTTATTGGTTATAAGTATTTATCGAGTTATATACAATAGTGATTTAGTTAGTGTTGAAACAAAACCAATTATTCAAAATTAGATCTTAAGTTTTTTTCAACAAATATCAAATGTTGGTTATTATCTGATTTGTTGACATAAGTAGTTGTTATTGGTTATAAGTATTTATTGAGTTATATACAATAGTGATTTAGTTAGTGTTGAAACAAAACCAATTATTAACCATCAAAAT